>CAJQZN010043000.1:213158-226477 GCA_907164685.1 Colias eurytheme
CTCGGTTCCCGCGGGGTCGCTACTCCCCGACACCCCGCCACAAGGTGTCCTGCGGGTTGACTGATTGCACGGGTGGAATATCTATTGTCACGTAGACAATAGATATTCCAACCGTGGGCGATGGGGTCGTCACATCCCTACGCCCTTATTATTATTATGTTTCTCTGTTCCATAATACTCGGGTACCACCAGAAGGACGGTACCCGGATCTTTGGAAGGCTTACGTGGGGACACGGATCCAACACGCAGAGGCCCTTTCGAGAATTTTAATGTGTTGTGGGACACCAGCCGCAGCCTACCCATGACTGCACTATAGAGATACAGCCCTAGGCAGTCCGCGGCCGATGTAGGACTATTGCAAGATAAGGGAATAAAATAAACTGGGCTATGGAATGGGATGTTAATGGGCCGGAATTAAGGACTATGGAAGACTATGGCACCTGCCTTTCTACTAAGATATAGCAAAAAATTGTTGGCAGGTGGTGACTCGCCCTCTCACTGTATGGGCCCCCGAAATAAGTCGCTGCAATAGTGCGACAAGGGGGCAACATATTGTGAGCAGCTAAGGGTGGAGAGGCGTCCCTGGACTTTAAACTACGATCACGCGCTCCCTGAGGGTCCAGCATCACGTGCCCACTCGCCACTTACGCTTCGCATCCACCCTTCGAGCTAAAAGCTCTCGCGACTCCACTCTGGCCGGCCGGTTAAGGCAAGCCAGAGGTGGGGGTCCTGTCCTCGTCAGGCTTCACTCCGACCGGCCGGTGAAGGCGAGCCGGAGATGAAGACAGGGGCCTCCCCCGGGAGCACTCGGTTCCCGCGGGGTCGCTACTCCCCGACACCCCGCCACATGGTGTCCTGCGAGTTGACTGATTGCACGGGTGGAATATCTATTGTCACGTAGACAATAGATATTCCAACCGTGGGCGATGGGGTCGTCACATCCCTACGCCCTTATTATTATTATTATTATGTCTCTCTCCATAATACACGGGTACCACCAGAAGGAAGATACCCGGTCCTTTGGAAGGCTTACGTGGGGACACAGGTCCAACACGCAGAGGCCCTTTAGAGAATTTAATGTGTTGTGGGACACCAGCCGCAGCCTGCCCATGACTGCACTATAGAGATACAGCCCTGGGCAGTCCGCGGCCAATGTAGGACTATTGCAGATAAATGGAAATGAACAAAACCAGGTTATGGAAGGGGGTGTTAGATGGACTGGTATATTGGTTCTATGGGGACTATGGACGTCTGCCTTTTCAATATTAAAAATTGAAAATAATGGCAGACGGTGACTCGCCAGTTCGGTCGATGGGCTCCCAGAAAGGTTACCGAGAATGGCAACAAGGGGGCAACATCAGCTGAACGGCTAGGGGTGTAGAGAGGTGCGGCACCGGTTTCACCATCGCGGGCCCACGGGCCCGGAGCGGGTTTCCCCGCTATTACGCCATTAGACACTTCCACCCCCGAGCATATAGCTCTGGCGGCTCCACTCTGGACGGCCAACAAAGGCAAGCCAGAGGTGGGGTATCCTGAACCTCGTCATTGTTCACTCCGGACTGCCACTGGGACAGTCCGGAGGTGAGGACAGGGGCCTCCCCCGGGAGCGCTCGGTTTCCGCGGGGTCGCTACTCCCCGACACCTCGCCACAAGGTGCCCTGCGGGGTGACTGACTGCACGGTTGGGATATCTATTGTAGATATGCCAACCGGGGGCGATGGGGTCGTCACATCCCTACGCCTTATTATTATTATTATTAATAAAAAGTATTAATACTGTACCTACGATAGAAGACTTCATATAATAATAGCCTTAAGTATAAAACTTATGTAACCAAATTCCTCCCAAATGACTGGACTGTTTTTTATTAATTTTTGCGTGTAAGTATATAAGGAAGGTCTTACGGAAGGACGAATTATTGGCTAATGGTGAATTATTAGTAAAAAGCCAGGGGCGTACCTACCGCCGTATCTGCCGTATCAATTATACGGGGTCCCCGCGCCAAGGGGGCCCCCAACGTGCGCTTTTGTGAGAAATCTTTACCCTTCCTAAGGGCCCCCAAACAAATTTTTATACGGGGCCCCGCCAAGGCACGCTACGATTCTTAAAAAAGGTGTTTAAAAGTTACTGACGCTTCGGAGTGGCACGTTGAAATGTGGCTATATAGCCGTTCGTACTTTTTCATACACGATAATTCAATCATACTTCTTTGTCATGAAAGATCATGAGAGATCTAATGATGTGTTTGTAATCTACAAATCTTTACTTGCCTACTATTATTGCCTCTAGATAACATGGGGTCGAAGGCGGAAAAACGTTTACCGTGCAATGTTTTTCTAGGTTTTTCCATTGATTTTGTCGTTAATGAACCTTTTTTTTACGTTGGGACATTTCCCAGCGTAAAAATTAGTGGAATATAATAATTTAACACATATTTTAGAAAATGAACTGTGGACTGTGGAATGAACTGTGGACAAGAAAATCATTTCATATAAATTTTTTGACGTTTTTTTATCCCTTTCACACCTAACTTGGCAAGTGGGTGTGAAAGGGATAAAAAAAACAAACAGGCGTCATTCAAGGTCATATTTTCTTGTTACAAGTTAGTGTTCATACTGAAATCTCCAATGTATTAGATATAAGCTTCTTGAACTGCTTAGATCATTAAGTAATGGATAACACTCGCAGGCGTTTCCCCTTTGGCCGAGGTATAAGATTATTCGAATCGAAAAATCTTATGCTTTCATAAAAACTACTTGCGTAATCGATTACAAACACTCTGCGTATTCGTAAAACATTGAAAGGACGTCTGCGAGTGCTCCGCTAAAAATGCCGTTTTGCACTGTCAAGTCTTGCAGAAGCAATTCAAACATGTCGAATATTAAAAAAGATGGAATAACCTTTAATTTGTGTATATTTTTTTATTTTTTTAACGTACATTTCTAATTAAATGCAATTTATAATAATCGTCGATGTATCGTTTAGCGATAATATTAAGACAAATAATCGAGTCATGTTTAGAGAGAGAGAGACGAGACTATCATGGAAAGAAAATATACAAATTTAATCTTTATGAACTAAGAGATAAAGTTGAATTTAAAACGCGATAATGAACCGCATTCCTTACGAGACTATCTTTTAAAGAAATACAAATTTAATCTTTATGATATAAGTTATAAAGTTGAATTTAGAACGCGATATTGAACCGCACTCCACACGAGACAACTTGGAATGAAATACAAATTTAATCTTTATGAGCTTAGGGATAGAGTTGAATTTAAAAACTCGTCGCTTAAAAGGTCGTAAATTTTTACGACTTTCGTGACACAAATTATTTTTGTGAATGTGTGATTGTGTTTCAATAGTGTGAGTTACCCTCCCCGCACCAAAATCAGCAGAAAGTTTAGTTAGAACATTTGCCAGCGTACTCCATCCATTACTTAATGATCTAAGTTGAACTGTACTAATAACATTATGCCGGGTCCAGACCGGTGCCGGTGAAACTAAGCGCGCTATGCGTCTGTGTGTTGTGGACGGTGAATTCTTTCATTGCATGTTACATTCCATGTTACGTTTCACCAGTCTGGACCCGGCATTAAACAGATGAAGAGTTTGTTGTTTTTTTTTTTCGTAAGAGTAAATAATAAATAAAAGTATCAAAACTATATTTCCAACTATAACCTAAGTTGCCATAATATGTTGATTTTTTTTAATTTGCCGCCTTTTTACAGTCTCATCTTTCGCTATCCAGACTCTAGTCTGTACTAACCATAAACAAATATTATGTATTGAGGCAACTCTAAAGACATTATACTGGCAGCACATGTATGCAACTTTTATCTACTGTCTATGATTTTCGATGAAGACCGTACGTATGTCAAAATCAAAAATGTAAGATGACATCTTTGTAAAAAAATTCAATGTCACCTGTCATATCATATCAGGAGACGGGAAGAGAAATATTGACATTGCTCTAACTTGTAGGTATTAATTATTATTGTAGTTGGCAGCAGCTATTGATTTTTATGTAGATTATTACATGTGTTTTTAGACTCGAATTGTGGGTCTCAGAAGTTACCAAGGTTTCCTTTACGTACCGGTTAATAATTGTTGGTAAGTATTTTTCAGTATAATACAGTCTCTACTTTCTAGACGGTTAATAAAAAATCGTTTGCGTATAAAAAATATAGTGTGGCGTTAAAGGCGGACATATAAAATCGAATATTTGCTAATATCATATCTTCGTGTATGCATTGTTTTATCTTGGTCTGTCAAAAGCAGATCCTTGATACAATGTAGATTATTGTAAAATAGTACCTACATAATATCTTGTTTTGACTGAGGTTCAGTAAAAAATTTGAATGTTTCTCAATATTACACAAGGTTATTAGGTCTACCGTTTTCAAACTACATCAATCCTATCATTTAAACATTACTGAGGAATGTACACATTTTGTATTTTCAATAAAAAGTGACTGTTTATAAAAGCAACAAGTAAAATCAATGTAACAGGTTCCTTGGTGTAATAGTATCTTGCATATTCTACTTTGTAAATAATAAACAGTGAATGCCTTTTCTAAGACAATTTATATGTCAATACACAGCAAAAAATTGTACAGTAGAACTCCAATTATCCGAACTCCGACTATCCGAATCGCCGATTATCCGAATCACAAAATATTGTCCAAAAAAAGTCTAAGTGCGCTATTATTCTTCCCCTAACAAGAATATGGAGAGGATGATGATGATAAAGATGCGTTGTCACTAGAGGAAATAAGAAAAGTGATTGCAAAAATATTTAAAACATGTGAAAATTTCATGTTTCTTTCATTTAATTCTTTAAAAAAATTATTGCAATATCAAAATGTAGCTTTTATTCTCCCCAATGGCAATATTTTTTTTTTTAATCCGATTATCCGAATATTTTATTATCCGAATGGGTCCCTACTGTATTTAAGATCAAAATTGTTATATTTTCCTATATGACTAAACAAAAAGAAACAAACAGTCTAAAAGAAGATTTGCTTATTATTCAATAGACCATTCGGAATGGGTTATTAAAGTCATTATTTTCTTGATTCCTAGAAACTGATTACCGCACCTCCATTTCTCTTTCATGCGAACTACGAGCTTGTTGTGGATTTGCATTTACTTTTATAATATATATTCAGAGGTTTTTTTTTTAGATTGAGAATGGCAAACTCACCAAGTGGAATCAACAATTTCAAAGTGGTTTTACTGGGCGAGGGGTGTGTCGGCAAGACGTCCATATTGCTGCGGTATATTGAAGACAAGTTTAATGACAAACACCTGACTACACTTCAGGTAATTTAAGTTATAAGTTTATTTATACTTAAATATTGTGATTTGTAAGTTAATTCTAAAATTAGTATTATTAAAAAATATTAGTAATAGTATTATTAAAAAAATACAGATTCACTGTCTTTAAACATAGTCATAGAAATAATTCATGAAATAGGTTCAATGGAAGAAGAAAACACTTCAAATTATGATGATACTAGCCCGCGGCTTCGCCGCGTTTTCAAAGAAATCCTTGCATAGTTCCCGTTCCCGTGGGATTTCCGGGATAATCCAAGTTACCCTCTATATGTGTACTTAATTTCATTGTAATTGGTTCAGTAGTATTTGCGTGAAAGAGTTGTTGCTTTACCTGTATTTTTATTATTTGTTGTTATAGTGGCAATACCTCTTTAGGTACGGAATCCTAAAAAGCAGTTGACGCGTGAAGATTACATTTCGAATTTCTTTAGTTGAAATATAATAAATACTGATGACATAAAATAATGTATTTCGTAACTAAACATAACTTAATTGTAGTTTTAAAATTAAATGCAGCTAAGGAAACTGTAACATTCCCTCAATAGCAAGTATACAATTATGACTTATGAGGATTAGTTACCTTATTATAATTATTTTATGTTCAATAATTTCAATGTTTGAATTTTATTAAGTACAGCTTTGCATGTCAAAATAGTGAAGTTAAATTGGTATACTGAACACCTACAATAATTACAGAAAATATAATTACTGTCTCGTAATTATACTATGGGAATTAATACTAGCTTTGCCCCGCGGTTTTACCAGCAGAGCTCCGCTCCTGTTGGTCTTAGTTTGATGATATATAACCTATTTAGTATATCCTTCCTCGTTAAATGGGCTATCTTACACCGAAAGAATTTTTCAAAGCAGACTGGTAGCAGTACTATTATATATTCTGTGCTGGTATTCCGATTAACGCATTCAAACAAACAAACAAACTTTTCAGCTTTATAATATTAAGAATAGATTAACATTAGTAGGTGTGAAATAAAGGTACGACAAATTTAATAATTTTTTTTTAGTGTAAAAATAGCATACGTATAGTTTCAATTGAGCAAGTATGTACTTAAAGGTCAGTTGAGCATCCATCAACTTTTGGTTGTTGCCGATGTTCATTGACATTTTTATTTTTTTTTAATAGTTAAATATAATTTTGTTTAAAAGTCATGTTCAGTGTCAATAAAACTGAAATAGATTAAATAAAATTAATCAATAGTCATTTGTAAATATTTAATCTGAAATTAATTTATTCAAGAGAATTTATTTCAATACCATGAATTGTTGAATAAAAACAATAATATTAAGGTTGATGAATACCAATAAAATGTTGTCTTCAAGATAATTACTAAAATTTGACTAAGTACTGAGCAATAAATAAAATATACTTCCACGTATTGTTAAAATATTATGTCTACAGTAATTTTCCATTGGCTCACAAATCAATACATCAACCCACATAGACTAAAACGGTCTCTGCTTACCAAGAAATTAATTTAATTACCTTCTGCATACTTATCATCCCACTTATGTATAAGTAGCTTTTCAACAGAACTCAAGGAACGTTCTAGAAAAATAATGGGCGGGAAACAAGTGGATAGTGTTTACAATTTTATTGGATTTGTGAATGCTACACAAATATTTGCGAAATGTTGAGATGAAAAAATAACTAATACCCGCAACACCGCGGCGTAGTCAAAAGAAATTTCCACGGAAATTAGGTGTTTCGCTGCGTTAAAAGTAAACACCTCTCTGTATCTCCACACACAAAAATCATACAACCCAATCGCATCATTGCGTCGTGAAACAAAGATAAACATAGCATGTGGGTATAATATAAAGTGAGGTTTCTTATCCTCTAATACAATAATAAAATGGAATGAATAATGGATCAATTCTTGATTTCAGGGGAATAGTATCTATAAGTTATTGCGTAGTACGTCATGGTATTCCAAGGGTATTCCTTGATATATCGTTATGATTTAATTATGTTGTTGTTTTCGTACTCAAATGAAATATTGCAGATTAGGTTCATGGGCATATGTAAAGCGTAGCTATCATCATCATTTATAAGATAATGTCGAATGTCCAATTTTTTGAGATTTAAAAATGTTATTTGTCAAATTGTCACGTATACAATAAATAAACAAGGAAATATTTTATTTATTTATTTTATTATATTTTAATTACTTGTCTCACAGGCGACGTTCCTCAACAAAAAACTGAACATAAACGGAAAAAGGATAAATCTCTCGATCTGGGACACGGCCGGCCAGGAGAAGTTCCACGCTCTAGGCCCAATCTACTATAGGAACTCGAACGGCGCCATCCTCGTGTACGATATCACCGATGAAGACTCCTTTGGAAAGGTAATGTTTCCTTATATAGGATAATAAATTGTCAAATGGACCGCCTCCATGGCACAGTGGTGTTAACCATGTTGAGCGTGGAGCCGAGGCGTATTTCCAAACTATACAAGGCTAGCACGCAACGGTGTGAAACTAATCACGTATAGTTTGGAAATAACTTTTTTACAAAGTTGTTCCAATCTATACAACTGCAACAGTAGTATGCAAATACTCGCGTATACTTTGTAGTGGAGTAAGGAATAGCGCTCCAAAACATCGCCAGTACACATGAGGACTAATCGTGTATGTTTCGGAGTAAGCGCGGCGTTTTTAAATCTAAAGCAAGCAATCGCTCGCGTTTATATTATTGTATTGCTGTTTTTAAATCTGTTATTACAATGCATACACGAATGTTGCGTACTGATCGTGTATAGTTTGTATCGTGGATGCTTGTGTCTTCTGTAGAAGTATCCTATAGGAAGGCCATTTTTTTGTTTACCATGATGATGACTGCCTCGTGATTGTGATGTCTTTTGAGATTTTTTATTACGAATATGAATTAAAATTTATTTCTTCACAAGAAACAGGTACAATGTAATGTGTAAACCGTGACCTTCGAACTAGTGGCTAACTATGAAAGACAATTTCTTCAGAATCTTTATATCGAATTTATTGGTATTTAACTTATAAATATCGTTAATTATTTGCTTAGTTGCTAAAATTATACTGAAACAGTAGTTATATAGTTATCACAAACATTGTACGGTTACGGACATGAGAATGTGTATAATTACAATCCAATGCCTATTATTAGATCCGAGCGAACAGTAATTATTCCCTAGTGGGATACGGGACAAATGCATTTTATATCTGCTTCGATGCTCTATTACTTTGATACTTAACGCGTAACCAATAATCGAGGAGGCCTTTTAGTTTAGCATAGCCAGAAAAAACAAAAGCACTAATGATTACTTTTTACTTAAATTTTAACCACGAGTTTATACGATAGATATAAAAACATGGCTATTCTTATTCAGTACCTAATAACATTTTTTTTGACGAGCCCTGAAAATATTATCTACACATTACTTCTATGGCGAAGATGTTCAAAAGCAGACACCTTATAAGTTAAAAGGCTGAAACGAGTTTACGTTATAGTTGTAGAAAGATCGAGATTTTCAAATAAGAAAATTCTCGCGAATGGTAAAGGTATACATTTCAAAACACAATGCATATCGACATTGTTTGAAGCTTTTATTCTCCGTGTCCTACATAAAGCGAAAATTTATAAATAACACACGTACAATACAGTTCCTTTGAAATAGTTTTATAATACTTGGCTACAATTCCTTTATGAACTATAAACTCGCAATAGAAAAATACTAAGTTTCATTGTTGCGGTGACTGCTGAGTGGCATTATATTACAAGTTTACAATAACAAGGTAAATAGCGAAGACTTACGCTTTCTTGGTAAAGAAATATCGGTAGGTTTGTAATCAGCTAGATGTTTTCAAAGGTACAGATTTTAATTAGCAACGTTTTCAAAGAAACGAGAATGGTTGTATTTTATAGGTCGTTTTTTCCGCCTCTAATTTTTCATCAGGTGGGCGGTATTTTTCATTTAGCTGAATTTGAAGGAAAGTAGACGTTTACTATCCATACTAATATTATAAATGCGAAAGTAACTCTGTCTGTCTGTCTGTTACTCAATCACGCCTTAACTACTGAACCAATTTGCATGAAATTTGGTATAGAGATATTTTGATACCCGAGAAAGGACATAGGCTACTTTTTATCAGGGGAAATAGGATAGGTTTTATCCCGGAAATCCCACGGGAACGGGAACTATGCGGGTTTTTCTTTGACTGCGCGGGCGAAGCTGCGGGTGGAAAGCTAGTACGTATATATACCTATAAAGGGCGGAAATTTTCTGTATAATGGTAATATACGTACAATTTAATTGTATTAAGTGGCATTGATAAAGATCTGTAAATTCAGCCTTTGAAAAGCCGCAATTGTATTCGATCAAATATATAGGTAGAATAGATTAAATATTGGATTTCTGAACTGAACTTTAAAGATAGATTTTCCTCGTATTATATGTATAACGTTTCATGTACTTTAAAACGCACTGAGGATTGTACTCTATACATTCGCAATTGGTGTCATCCTGTTTGTGATATGTGAAGACTTTTTGTATTCACTCGGCACATTGTATGCATTTTATATAACTAATACATATTATTTATGCTAAGGTAACTAATATACATATGCATCTCAAATTGGCCAAATATCTATTAAAGTTATTCTTCAAGTTTTTTGGAATGGAATGTAGAAGCATAGAATGGGGACATCATAGTGATCGGGTTACGTCTCCAATTAAAGTATACAATAAACAGATGAAGTTAAGCCCCGTGTCCACTGTCCCATGGAGCAGATGCATTATAAATAAATTGTTTAAACCACTGTACCAAGGAGGCGGTTGACACAAACACATACAATTTTTGTCCGAATGAACTGATAATTTTTCAATAACAATTCGCAGTATCTCAAGAAAATTTTAAATAATTATCTATAAAAATACACTTATAATAATTATGAAGTATGGTAATTCCAGGTTAAGAATTGGGTAAAGGAGTTGAAGAAGATGCTCGGCTCGGACATTGTTCTGGTGATAGCTGGTAACAAAATAGACTTGGAGCATGAGAGGACGGTGCCGCTTGAAGAAGCCGAAAGGTATAAAAGTAAACTATTGCCAAAAAATTTGCTGCTTCCTTGGTACAATAGTTGACACATGAGCGTAGAACCATAGGGTCCTGGGTTCGATTCCCGGTGGAGACGAAGAAAAAAATGTCTGTGTCTGACAGGTCACAGAAGGCTGATCACCTACTTGTCCCCTAAAATCGATCAGTGAAACAGATGTATAATACATCTGCCCCTTCTTACCCCACTAGGGGACATGGGAGTCATGGGACTCTACTTATTGCTAAAAAAAAGTATAACTTATTAATAATAAGTTGTAAAATTTAATTACAAGCAAGCACTGAAACACTAAATATAGAATTAAAAGTTAATTTAAAATAGTCACGGTCTGAAAAATATTATTTTCAAGAAGTTATTACATAATTTAATAAATCTCGTCGGTATTCGTGCGTGCATAAAATGAAATAGTAAAATTAAACTAACAATTATAGATCTTTAATTACCTCACCAACTTGACTATATAAAAAAAACCAAGGTGAAAACTGAAGAAAGATAAAAATCTTCTAGATTGGACAGCACCTTCGTCTAATATAATATTTTTAAATTAATATCTTGCTATTAGTGATCCATTTACGCGTTGCTCCGACTCAGTGGTTATGTCGGTTGAGTGCTAAATCGAATATAAAATATAAATACTACAATCTAAGAACATTTCATTTTAACTAGTGATCGCCCACTTGTCAAATTTTTAACTTAATTATTCATATTTAATTTTTCTTTATAAATATATTTTTCATGAGTCAAATGTACACAAATTTGTAGCCTATAAAAATTGTTATCTCTAAAAAAAAACTTCGTGAAAATTCAGAGGACCTCTTTTATTTTCTGCAGCTATCCTTCAATGTTAGGAAAAAATATTTAATAACAATATGTTAACATAATGTGTCGTTTTTAATAGGTTTTACTAGCCTTGAAAGAAATGTAAATGTTTGTTGTTTTGACAAATTCGTGCATCAGATAAGATAATATGTGGCTTTGCTTATCGTTATATGTTGACAATATATTACTTTTATGAGATATCTACATTCTAGAGTAAGTCTAAGTTTTTGTACGGATAAAATCTGTTAAGAAAGAATCTTTAAATATGATCACACGAATGCGGAACATGCATTTGGGTTTTAGGAGCCGTAGAATTTGACACACTTTCTTATGTCAGAACCAGTGGCGTGCCTAGGGTGTAAGGACTGGGCAAGCCCAAATTTTTGAGTGTTTGATGGGTACCCTTTTCATGAATAAGATACCTACCTAGGTATACTGTGTAATTATGTTCGTTAAAAAACTTATAAAAAAACGTGAACATACCGAATCAAATCTTTTAAATTTTCACGCGCGCCCGCAAACGTTTATCATTAAAATCGATAAATTATATTAAACTGTATGACATTATTTATATTATTAATAAAAATTGTACAGATCATTTATATTCTAATTTAAAACGCCAATCTTTCTGAAGGAAAGAGTTTATAACATCGGAATTACAGAAAGTAGGCGTTTGTTTTAGAATTCAATTACCTAACAGCTCCTTTTCTATGGCAATTATTGATACCTAATTCAGAAAGGCGTTCTTGGCCTTGTGTATTTCTTAACAATTAATACGTACCTATGAATACGATTATCGATGAGAAAGCACGCTCCGTGGAAGAACTACTACCTACTTACTAGCAGGAATCGTAACTATACCAAATGTGCAAGTTTCAACAGCTGGGGAAAGGCTTCTTCTAAGCAATTCTCATTCATGAAATCGTTCGTAAACATTAGAATTATTAAAATTTCGTTTATGTGACTTACTAGTTTCGGTAATGCACAAATCGGGAGTTGGTTTTGATGAAGAAATTAATAGTTGTTTTTCAGTAAAGTTTAATGATTTTACCTTTCCCCCGCTGAGCACAAAGCAAACCATCACAATTTACAACACAATCTGCTGTCGCGACACTCATTTTACCACAAAATTCGAAAATAAAAGGTACGACCTTATTCCGATAGGAAGAAGGATGAAATTAAAGAGTTTACTCGAATTCGTCATTGTTTTATGCTAGCCGTATTATATATTATATTGTAGGTGAGTTTTGTTCATTGAATTTCGGAGCAAATTATGAATTGCTCATTGCGCGCGGATTTTTATTTTCCTGTCTCGTAGCGAATTTCTAAGGCAAGCCGGGCTTTTCGGCTTGTATGAACGTACCGCCACTGGTCAGAACAAGCAAAGGGGCAGATGGGCCACCTGATGTTGAATGGTCACCACCGCCCATAAACACTTGTAACGTTGGCAGTGTTACAGGTGCTTTGGCAGTTTGGGACAAATAAGCTCTTTTCTTGAAGGCCTCAATGTCGTAGTAGCGTAAATCTTTCTTTCTAAATGATGCTTAACATATTATTTTATTATTATAATTTTTCATTTAACTTTAATTATGATTAATTCTTACTCATCTAATGTTCACGCTCATTGTTTATCTGATAGATGTGATTGTTAATGCTCGGGGGCCTGGTGACCCGTAACACAAGTATTTTATACTTATCGCGGGCACCAGTCTCACAAAATATGTTAGTGTTAAGATATATAGATTAACAATGTATGTGTTGATTATACATTTGTGATGAGAAAATAAATAAATTTAATTTAATAAATTAGAATACTCTTTACAGTCACTCGACTCTTTATTTAATATGGTGCTGACAGAATAACAGCGTTACAGCCTCAGCTGTAACATTTATGCTGATTCAGTAATCCCTTTCCCTGAGGTGATACAGATATAATATAATATTATTACGTAATGTTATACTTTTTTTTAGTTATAAGTGTTGTCTGTAATTTAATGTACTGTATCATTTTTTGGGAATAAATGTGTTTCTATTCTATTCTATTCTATTCT
>CAJQZN010043001.1:0-28246 GCA_907164685.1 Colias eurytheme
ACAATTAATGTAATTGAAAAGGTTAATTTTATTAAATACAATAAATTACAGTAATTTGCGTTTCGTCTTAGTTTCCTAAAGTAGGCGATATCGTGGTCGAGCGCGTATGGAAAAAAGATTTGCAAATGTCGTTTGGTCCTACACTTAGATTTTAGAGCATTAAACCAACTTAATGCTCTGGTAAAGGTCCTACACGTGAATTTGCCTCTATCACATCTTGTGTGTTTGCCATGTATGTACAAAGTAACAATCACAGTAACAATAGTTTAAGTGAACTTCTTAAGGAGTAGGTACCGGAGTTATATAAATTATGAAGTGATATGAAAAAAGATATTTATTACCACATTACAGTCTGTGGTTACAGTATTACAATTCTAAAGAATAGGACATATGCACACATAAGTACTTACGGCATATGTTCTTTTTTCAAATTTATTTTCGGTTGTAAGTGGCGAGGCACTTAGCACCGTGAGTCACAGCGGCCACGTCTGACCCCACCAGTGTATTTGATGATTCAACCACCATAGAGGATTTTATAATAAAATACATTTGCAATTAAAATAAAAAAAAAATATTTTAATAAATATTTTATTTTCTAATTTTTACACGTTTTGCCATCTGAAGAATGTCGACGAATCCAATCAATATAATTGCTGATTTTTGTGTACACACCTGAAATAATAGTTTTATTTTATGATAAGTCGTTATACATAATATAATATTATTTCTATGGTGTAGGCACTTAATATTAATTTCTATCGTAAAAAGTTACCAACCGGGATACCGTGAATCCGCACAACCTATTCCCCAAGACACGACTCCTGTAATCAAATCAAAGTTTTAAAATATTATTTATGAACCCCTTTGTTTTTATTTTATTCTATAGAATATATAGTCTATCGTAATTTATGATAATATGATACGTACCAGCTTGTACATAATGTCCGTCTGGTTCAAAAACTAGTAACGGACCACCGCTGTCACCCTGCAATACATTAAAATAAAAATAAAATCCGAATATTTCAAATTGTTAGCTAATTATTATCAATTCCTGACCTAACCTAACCTAATAAGCTTTTATATTAATTTTAAAAGGAAGACATTACAATTTAGGTACCTTTAATGTATGGTTTTTTATATTTTTTTATTTAATTAGGTATATTTTCCACATATTTTTAAAGAGTTAAACTATAAATAAAAATGATTGGTTTGATCTCATTAATTCCAGTTAAATTGATAATTTATCACCATAATAGGTAATAGTTCATTAATAGTCCACGTAGGTACCTGGCATCCATCCTTTCCCTTAGAGAAAGCGCACATCATAGTAGGCTTGAGGTGCTGTGACAACTTCGACTTCATACATTCTTCATCGGTTAATATTCTCAGACTCGCTTTTAGTAGCACTTTTGATGAAGTTTTCTCGACTCCAACCCGTCCCCAACCAACTATGGTTCCCACTCTATTTGAGAAGTCTTGTCCTGAAATATTCTGAGTGTTTAATATTTGTTCAAAATATTCAAATATACCTACAGGATGTAATCGTTAAGTGCCCACTTACTACTTAGTTATTATTGTCATTTTACGCATTAGTTACAGGGCTTTCGATATCAGTTTAAAGTTTTTTTTTATATCTTCAATAGTTACGAAATAATCGGCTGTGCACACTTAACGATTACACCCTGTATTGTCAATAGGCACAAAAAATTAATTCAGTTTTACTTTCTTAGCTTTCCCCTCTACACTACGAGACTCAAGTCAGGATGGACAATGTATGTTTTAGAGAAGCTATTTTAAATTGAAACAAGCTACTTTACTACACAGCTCTAGCACCAAAAAATATATTTTTTTTTGCTACAACTTCAGCAATTTTTTATCATGAGAAAGTTTGGCGTTTACATTAGTCACTGACTAAATATACCTGGCTTTGGCAGACAAATTGGCACTATTGTATCACTAAATTGAACAGGTGCGTTGAGTGTAGCTACCGCTATATCATTTTCATCTCGTACAGCAGTTGATGTGAACCTTTCGTGTATTTTAACAGCGGATATATTCCTTTTCTCCACATTCTTCATGTCATCTAAGTTATCCAGGCCAATTAAAACCAACATTTCGCTAATATTGTCCCTGAAATATTAGGTAGTCAAGATTGGACACTATATAAGTATGTAGAATATCAGACCATTTAAACCTTTTTCTTCTGTTGATGAATATGTGCATAATGAGTAACTAGAACCCCAACATCAATAAGATAAACTAAACAAAAATTATGGTATCCATAGGTATTCGATGGACGCTATAGGTACACTTGGACGCATACCGATAATGTATAGAGAGATTTGAATAGTTTAGATTTTTTGTGACTTCATTTAGATAATTATATATTTAAGGACCAGAATTGAAAAAGCATTTCGTGTTCTGTAACTGTTTTTGTAGGTCCTTAAATCTAGGCCCACCAATTTCTTGATAATTATTTCTAATAATAGGCATAAGTTCCAAAATATAAATTTTTAACTAGGTAGGTAGGTACCTATTAAGTTATACTTGTGGATTTTTTCCTAAATACGTATGTAAATTGTACCTACACATATGCCAAAGGTAAATTGCTTAATATACCGACCCATAAAATACGTAGGTGTGTTAACAAAACGTCTTATCGTGGAAATTTTTAGAACATTGTCGACATTGTTACAATTTATTTTTATTAGGTAAGCGTACAACGCATTTAATATTGCTATGTATTATTAGTAATCAATAATTATTTAAGTAATTTTAAATTGTTGAACTGATTGATGCTCTACCTACAGACTACGACCTGGCACAAAATTAATAACATATTTTATTCTCTTTGTAAAAATTAAGTTGCTTATGGTTTCTCACCACTTGAAACAGTGTCCTGCACTAAGCACATGTTTGTCTGTGATCATGGCTCCTCCACAGTGCATGCGGTTGTTCTTCAAAATGGCCACAGTCCATGGATAAGAGTGAGGTTCCGCCCTTCTCCCGCCGACTATCCTCATCGACACTATGGTGTCAGCTGGCCTACCACAATCTAATAAACTATTCATTAACATTCATATGTAGGTAATTGTATTTTAATCTATATAAGAAAAGACGCAAAATTTTCCATGCATATAGGTTTCCTAGATTTATTGATAGTGAAATCGATTAGTGAAACTCAAAATCTCTATCTGCCCCTTATTTGAACCAAAGGAACAATAGAAAATTTTCGGACATAATAGTCTTTTCTATGGACGGGGACCAATTTATTCATCGCTTTACACTCGCTACTATACATATGCATAGATACGTAAATGAAAAGCAGAACAAAAGCCTTTTGTAATTATTGAAATAGGTACTGTAAAGTTTCAATGAATAGAACAGTTCACAGTTCATGTCCAAAAACAATGTTTCATATAGCTAAGTAAGTGGATCATCGAAGAAAAACAATTCTGTCAAATTGATTCGGAACTTGTATTTAAAATACATTTTGTCGTAGACATTGTTAAAATTAAAGACTAATTAAAACTATCCAATAGTCACTTACGACAATCGAGTCCAGATATATGCGCCACCTAAACATAAAAACCGTTGTACTTAGAGACTTTAAACATTTAAATTTTAATCTAGGCGCTCCTTAACATACCTTAATCACGACAAAGAATAACATAAAACACAGCATTGTCCAGTTTACAACACGACTTTTTTCTAGTTTCTGACACAGGACTGTTTTCTAGCACTGACACTTGCTTATTTGTGCTCCAAACGCTTCAACCAAAGAAATTATTCACGCGATAATGTCCTTGTAAATTTAATACGCTGGACGCTGTAAAATTTATTACAGCCTATCGCATCTTTGTAATCATAAGCACATACCTACATCTATAATTAACAACACAATATGTCTGAAATGATCAAAATAAAACAGCAAAATTATTTTATCATTTATTATAGTTACATAAATAAAATGTGAAAATCGATTATGTTTTTTACAAATACAACATCTGTAGGAATTTTCTTATCATCTCATTTCACGCTGTGAGCAAGCATAACAGAGATTTATTCTTACACATAATTACTAGCATACAAATATATGCGTTTTCTATCAAAACTAAATTAAGCTTAAAATGACAAATGATATTAACATTAAAATTTAATTGAAGGAAACCTCCTAAAAAATAAATGTGCTTCATTTATGAAAAGCCTTAATCAGAAAAAAATAGCGGGAAATGGGGATCATAAATCAAGACAACGGACATTAATTTTCATACGTATTAAAACCTACGTATGTATTAGGGTATTAGTAATGTAACAAGCGTTACCAGATAAGTAGGTAATTACTAGATTAATAATTTATGAACAAAGGTAAAATTTTACACGTGTAAATTTGATTCAATTTACGACCCACCATTTCATACAAAAATAGGACATATGAAATGTGTCCATAGATATCTATTGATCAATTTATTTTTATTATAATATATTAGGATTTTATTATATACAATACATTCCGTCCTTAGTCTCTTGTTTAATCCATGAAACATATTTTGAGACGATGGTATATACTCCTGAAAAATAAGTAGATATAGTATTACTTAATAAAATATATAGGTACAAAGTATAAAATTTGTAAAATTTCTTAGTAATACATACCTGGATAATCTGGTTTCGCACAATCTATTCCCCAAGACACGATACCTTTAAATTTCAATAATGATTAATTGTTTTTAAATTTGAAATCGCATTATGCCTTTAAATACTATAAGAATGTGTTTTCTTACCAACGTGGTACCATTTTTTGTTATGGGTTTTACTATGCGTTGAAAAAAGCGGACCACCACTATCACCCTGAAACACATGAAATAAAAACGATTACATTCAATAGAAGCTAGTAGCAGTTATAGAAAAAAATATGATATTAAGAGAATGAAGAATATAGGTATATCCTTATTATAGGTATCATATATCAATATAATAATCGATGAATAAAAAGATGAAAGGCTACATAGCGAATGTAAATCCAGCTTACTTGACATGCATCCTTTCCTAAACTATAAGCACACATCATAGTATCCTTTACAAGATTATCCTTATATATAGCGGATTTGCTGCACTTTTCACCATCAACCAATTTGACTTTGGTTTCTAACAAATATCGTGATGACGTCAGTGCTCCTTGTCTGGTTTTCCCCCAACCCGCTACAGTAAGGGGCATATTTTTGAAGTCTAGGTCTAAAAATATAAGGCCTTGTTGGTATACTTTGATTATATAAGCAATAAGCATATAATACAAGGTAATTTTTACACAATTAGGACGCTATCTTAGATCTATAACATGTTAAGGTACCTTCAGAAGGCAAACAAATCGGTCGGACTTTTTCTGAAAACTTCAACTTTTTCTCCAGTGTAAGGACAGCTATATCATTTATGTCCCGAACAGCATTAGAGGTGAAGACAGGATGTTTAACTCCATTCTTTAGTCTAAGTGTACTAAAAGAGGATCCTAGGCGATCATGCATGCCAATGTTCACTGTTAAATCGTGGAAGCTGACACTGAAAATAAAATTAATAACCAGATAAACAAACGTATTCTTAGTCAGGATACATAGTCATTTTTCCAGATTTAAATCCACGATAATTATTCTATCTACTGAAAAATAACTCTATGTGTATAGAAATTCTATCTTTCATTATTTCTGCATATCGAAGTGTAATGTTACTGCATATTTCATTGAATAGACATTTATTAGGTCAGCATGCTCTATCCAAGACCACGCTTGTCGTTTTCCATCAGGCGAAGCGATGGTCAAATGCTTGCCTATCTTGAATTAAAAAAAAATCGAACAGAGAAGACGATTGGTCCGAAATGTCTACAGTTGTTTGCAGCCTTTACGAGGATTATTTTCCTTGTGTCCTTACCCAAATGTAATACAATGTCCAGCAGTCAAGATATGTTGATCAGTGATAATAGCTCCTCCACAATGCAGTTTTGGCCCTAACATGAGAGATACCAGCCAAGGATATTGATGGGGTTGTACAGTGGAGCCACCAACGATCCGGCGGTTTTTTCCTGCTATTCCACATTCTACAATGGCAATAAATTAGAACTATTTGTATTGTTGTATCTATAAGCTTTAATTAATTTTCTATATAGAACTCCTTGGCGTTAGTAGAACAAGACTTTTGTCAGTATTATAAGACATGGCCAATAACGTATTTCAGAGTTCTCCTACGTTTCAAACAACTTAAAGACTCGAATTTTTAAGTACAATTAAATAATTAGCTAACTACGTAGGTACGTATTATATTTGTAGTATTAACGTTATTGTTAGCATTTGTTAATTATTCATCTTGGTATAGTATCAGAAAAATTAAATCTTACCACACGAACGGTTTACTTTGGAAGCGCATATCTGAAAAAAAACCGAAAATATATTTTCTAAGAATTTTTCTAGAATTAAAATCTATGATTGACCAAAATATATTGACTAACCGTTCCTATTGTAAGGAAAATAAAAATTAATAAATACTTCATTTTATACATGTACATAAATTTTCCTTGTGAATCGAAAGAAACAACGTCATAGCTATAATTACCATCAACTGAAAGTTTGCACAATAAAATGGCTAGTAAGAAAACTTAATTAAAATAGTTATTAAAAATCACTCGTGCGTCATTTAAATAACTTAGTACCGAAGTTAAATACCAAAAAAAATAAGTCTATGTTAAAAAGAGCTTCTATCTAAAAATAATCCTAAAATAAAGAAACCTTGAATCTATTTGTTTCAATTATTCATTGGTCCAAAACATCATCTAGTATCGCTTAGATTACAATAGCACAATTAACATACAAAGGGGATCAACGTAATTTTATTTTAAGTTCAATTTTCACAATACTAATTCGTGTGTTGTAGTCAATTGTAAAGAAAATATTTATTAAAGATATAATGAAAATTAAAATTCATAAACATGTCACACATATCTTTATTCTGTGAATTTTATCTTTAGGTGTGATCTACTTTCGACAACCTCTTTTTTACATTTTAAATTTCCTTAGGGATTGCTTGAAGAATGGACGGATATTTTTAATTGCATTGTCTCCTATGCATTAGGTACCACCAACCTAAATTGTTTCGAATTATGAATTCATCCCATTCAAAAATTGTCACCGAAAACCTTACAGTTAATCTTTGTTGGCCAAAATGATTCGACTCTACCTCTAGTACCTAGTAGGTAGTCAGTCTGTAGACCACAGTAACGTAGGGAATTGGACGTTTTGTAATTTTTCAGAATCCTTTAATTCACTGTAACAACCCTTGAAAATATTATTTATTAGAGAATCGTCTTAAAGTATTGTATACCAGTGTGTGATTAGGAATCAATTAAGTGTTACTGAAATGGCGGGCTTAAGTGAAAACAAATGTGATTATGAAAAAATTAATAGTAATCTTAAAAACAAACATTTAACAAGTAAAGACATAGGAACAGACTATAATTACAAACATGAAATCGTGTGGCAAAATATTGTATTTTTCTCATTGTTACATCTATTGGGCTTTTGGGGAGTTTACATATTTTTCACTGGAGGAATTTCCCTAAAAACATACGTATGGTGTAAGTACTATATTTATTAATGTTCATAATAATTAATGGTCTCCATTTTTAAATGTTTTACGGTGTTATAAAAAACGTATTCTCGTTTAATGAGTTTCAAATAAAGTTGTTGTATGGATTATTATGAGCCTATTTAGAAGTACATTATGTACTAAACTGTTCTTAAAAATATATTGTGTAAATAATTTCGTTATATACTTAAACTTGCTCTTTTCAGTCGGTACCGTTATGACATTGCTTGGCTTCGGCATAACAGCGGGAGCTCATAGACTATTCACTCACAAATGTTACAAAGCGAAGACACCTCTAAAAGCATTACTCATAGTATTGCAGACCGCATCAGGACAAGTAAGTTTATTTATTTTACGTATAACTTTCATATTTATGTGAAGTAGAGCACATGACATCGACAGTCTTATAACAGTAATCCTGAAATCTTGATGCTTTATCTGATCCTACCACATCCAAAAATGTTTTCGGTTCATAGCAATTATTGTTATTAATATGCTGTCCAAATTTTTTAATTTTTCGAAATTGTGTATGTAGGCTTTACTATAATAGTTTCTAACTCTCACTGTAAATCTATCCATTCATAAAATACTTGTTTATTTGCACTATTATTAATACTTCGAGTCTCAATTGCTCTGCCCTTGTAAAGTAAACTATTTCTTCTAGAATACCCTCTACACGTGGATCCGTGATCATCGTCTCCACCATCGGTACTCAGACACGGATGGTGACCCACACAATTCTAAAAGAGGCTTTTTCTTTTCTCATATTGGTTGGTTATTGACCAAGAAACATCCATACATAAAAGAACTGGGCAAAAGGATCGATATGAGTGACATAGAAGCTGATAAACTCATTACGTTTCAAAGAAAGTAAGTAGTAGATATAATAGATGTTACTATTACTGTATTACTCTTTCACGAAAAGCAGAGCAGAGCAAATTTGAAACATAGATTGATTAAACTCCGTGTATTGAAGTGAAGCCGAGGATTGAAGATCGTAAGGAATAGCGATATAAATAAAAATCATTTGTCATAAGTTTATGATGATTTAATGTTATTATATCATCAGTTGTATTGTAAATTAGAATTAATCCAAAAAATCCGAATTATCAATGCAAATTGCAAAGTTACTGATTAATTTTAAAATGATTGATTGTTAAAGGAATGTTTCAACTGAGATAATGTAGATGATATCTATGCAATTTGTCTCTCAGTGGAATGTTAACCTTTTTAAGAACCCCACCAAATTAGTTAGTAGCATTCAACCACCAAATTAGCTATTCCTAAATATTATTAAATTATAGTTCGGTTCAAAAACATTTCTGATTAGCATTTCCGAATATAGTAATGTTTTTACCGGATTAGAAAGTAATAAAAAAAAAGTTATTTCCATATTGATTACAAAGTTTATTAGGTCAGTTAACATGGAAAAAAACAACACAATAGCATAATTATTCCACCTCAATGCATGTGGCAGTTTTGACCGCTACTTAATATTTGATTAGATATCTCAATAATATCTAATAACGAAATATACATTTTAAAGTGTATTAATAACAATAAATTGTATAGTGTAAATACTTTGTTTCTCGACTTAGAAGTAAGCTATTGTGCAAACAACTGATTTAACCCTTTTAGCTGTATACGAGTACGTAAGTAGTATATTTATTATTAGTCTGTGCTTTTAGCAGAAAACACAAATAGATCGAAGAAAAGCAAAGAGAAAAATCTTACTCGACAATTTGAACATAAACCTTTCTTTTAAACTTTGTTGTCCCATCATAGTGTCGTAATGTTTTTTTTATATACCTATACTAATTGTTATGTTAATTGACCAATCTAAATGAATAACTTAATCATTGATTTCATTGAATCTTTTATTTTTACATTTGAATTATTTTAATGTTTTTTATTTATTACAGGTATTATTTCTACATATTCGCCGTCAGCTCCGTGCTAATACCAGTGGGAGTACCATACTATTTCTTCGGGGAACCTTTCCTAACTTCGCTGCTTGTATGCTTTTTCGCGCGTTATGTGGTTCAACTAAATGGCACTTGGCTTGTCAACAGTGCTGCTCATCTATATGGCACGAGGCCGTATGACAAGTATGTAAAATAATTTACGCTTAATTAACCTGTCTTTGTGTTCACAATGTTTGGCTAACAATGTAGAGAGCGCGACTCGATTATCTAAAGAATGTCGTAAGTATTGCAAAGTGATGACGTCAAGGATGCGTTTTAAATACGGTATTAAATTTTGTTCTTTTTTATATAAGAAGATGTTAAAAGAGATTACGTAATAAGTTTAGTTCAGGTTCCCAAAAACGTGTTATTTTTCAATCATACAGCATCACTATTTATCAATGTTTTTGTGTCCACCTCCGTCCTTATTTATTTTAACTGGCCGCAATATTATAACAATTAAAAATGTTTTCTTAAGTCCAATCAGTACGTACTGATAACAGCAATGTATTTTTTTATTTAAACTACTTCTCTATTTGCAGAAAACTTCAACCAGTTGAGTCATGGTTCGTGTCTCTATTCTCGTACGGTGAAGGATGGCATAACTACCACCACGCCTTCCCTTGGGATTATAAAGCGGCTGAACTACCTTACTTTATAAACCCATCTACTGCGTTCATAGATTTCTTTGCTAAACTGGGCTTAGCTTACGATCTGAAGACAGCATCAGAAGAAATGGTAAGTAAGACCAATTAAGACACAAAAAAAAAAACAATTCTTTTTACTGTCGTGCAGTGCAGCAAAAAGATGCTTTGTTTCTTTACTTTTACATCTTTTGTATTAATCAAATGTTATCTGTCTTAACACGTATGTATAAAAAACACAATGTCTATAATTTCTTAATTATGATACAGGTCGTGAACCGTATCAAGGGCACAGGCGATGGTACCCACTTCGACCTCGGCAACGATGAAGCCAAGTCCGCAGTGACAGCCACCGGTATAGTCCACCCTCTGAACATTACATATAACGTGACATATCCTCCTCCTAACACTGAACTTGATGACGAAGGACTACCTCTTTGTGAGTCGGAAGTTCTAGAACGAACATCATTCAAGAAAAGATCCGCTAAGGCCTAAACTGAACAGCTGTTTTTACGATACTACGGTTTTAATTGAACAATGCTTGTATTATTGTGTATGATTCTATCCGACAATTAGATAATGAATCTATAGTATATTAAAAATGTATGTAATAATTGAAATAGGCATAAGTCTCTGTGATATTATAGCTTGTAATATGTTGTTGTAGAATAAAACTTCACTAACGCAAATATTCATTTTACTACAGTTTTTGTAAATATGTATCATGCTAATGTACTCTATATTTCCATTTCTTTGATCAATTATATCCATTATAACTAGAACAATATGTCAAGGAGTTAAATAAAACATTAAATTATATTAATACCCGTTTTATTTTAAATAATTAACCTTCTAATACAATTTAAACACACATACAATCTCCTTGTGTATATTGATATATAAACGATCTGTGATCGTTAATTTTTGTATAAATTGATGGCTCTGAGCTATTAGACGCTGAAGACAGCACGCCAATCAGTCGGAACGGCCTTAAGTGTGAAAGACCAGGTCGGCGCGTCATCACTGGGGAACCCACATCTTCCTAAAAGCAAAAGTGGTCTAAGAAGAATAGTTTAGATAATAAAATTGTTAATAAAAGTAAATATATCTTCTGATCCATCCAGGTCATTAGCATTTATTTTTTATTTTCTTGTTTATTTTTCATTTTTTATTTTCTCCTTACTTACATCAGATAACGTGGTATATAAAGGTCCAGTTGGTTCTACGCAGCCTTTATCCAAAGTAAAGTTAGCTTGGTATGAACAAGTCGATCCTTCTAGTAACGAAAATATGGTTGGGCGGGCGATACATCGGGATCCTGAACCGTAAATAGGTAATGTTGTTACTGTTGCTGTTCTTCTAGTGTAGTCTCTCCCTGGAATCAAATAAAGCAAAGAGCACAACTTTTAAAATATACCATTCTATACCAGATCGTACATCACAATATTAATTATCTATAGGTAATCAAATACACAGTAAACAACATTCATTATATCTGAATTTTGAAATTTAATTGCCTGTAACTTCTAAAACAACAGTGAAAATCATCGACTTAAACACCAATATAGGTTTCCCATACTGCCTTTTAAGTAAAAATGGATGAAACGCAAAAGCATATATAATTATTATCTAAATCATAGAGGTGACAAATGGCAGATCTCGGTCCAAACAACCATCAAGTTTGCATGATGCGTGATATGTTTAAAATAGCTCTACAAGTTAAAAAACAAACAAAAATACATACAGCTGAATGGCAAACAAATTGGGGATACATATTGATTAAATGAAACTTCATTGGTTAGTCTTAACAAAGCCAAGTCGTTATCTCCACCAAGAGTGTATCCACCGGGAATCCTTATAGCTTCAACGGTAAAATTTAATCCATTATTATTACAGAAGTTGTTGGTTCCAATCTGTACGAAAACGGTTGATGGCGATAAACTGAAAAATAATAAGTATATGTATATTAAAAAATATCTACGTAATAGAAATACGTAATGTTGCCACTACGTACCTATTTGATCCGATACAATAATTAATTACCTATAATAATGTCAATTCAAATGTCCCTTGGCATATTATGGGGTAGATACAGCCTACTGTCTGTCACCCGAATCTTTTTGTTTTAGTTGCAGTAGGAATTGAACCCAGAAGATCTCGGTTACGCTCAGAAATAACTCTATGTTCCAAGGAGATCGTAATATTATCATTAGTAAGTACATAAATGTTAAAGCCGTAAATCAATTTAATAATACAATACCCAAACGACATAAAACAGTTTGGTACATACCAACTCACTGTACTTGATTATTCATGGTTACAATTCCATGAAAATTGTAGAGAAAATTATTTAAGCTTTAAGGCTGCAGTCTAGCAAAATTGCGTTTTCAACAAGTTATTTGACAATTTTTTCCCGGCTAATGAAATGATAAACTGAATTTTTTTTTCTTGTTTATCAATTAGTGTTATATACGCAATGCGCGTGAATTTTTTCACATTTATAAAGTTACTTTATGTTACCTTAATCAGGCCTTCAAGATAAGTCTCTTTCCCCCAAAGACATTTCGAGCTAAGTTTGTGCACTCACTACGTTGCAACCGATTACAATTTACACAATCTGATCAGCGCATTATTATCCTTATATAGTCGTTATTAAAAACTGCTGAATACAATTTGCGAAAAACTTATGATTTTCTTAATTAGAACGTTATAAATTCATTAAATTTCCCATTTTTTGCCTTACAAAATCTATTGATAAATACTGCTAAAAGTTATTTTTTCCATTAATTTATTCGAGTTGGTTGAAGACCAATGAGTATTAATCCTTTAAAAAAATTTTTTTTTGAATTTTGATAATTCTTTAAATATTAAAAAAATATTTAAAATAATTAGGAAAAATCCTAGCGAATTTCTTTAGTCGCGCTCCTTGGGCCGGAGCGTTCTGACGTGTGCTCTACGCTCGATTTTCCTTCATACCGAAGTGAAAGTTGCTCTACTTCATTAAATTTAATATTTTTGTTAATTGATTATTTTTATCTTAGTTTTGTGCAAATATTCGTATTTTTAAACATTTGATTTCGATATGGAAAATAAACGAAAAAAATACGAAAAAAATACGAAAAAAAATTATCTTCGAACATAAAGTTAATGAAACCAAATAGATTGCAAAGGTGATTGGCAACAATTTCTTTATTTTACGGGGTGTCAGTAAAGGGATGTATATTTCTTTAAAACTAAAGTAAGCTCATAAATTTTCTTATAATATATTTTTTTTTGAAGTTCCAAAAATGTTTATTTTTCGTTTGAGAAATACGAAATATAATATAAACTTGTATTGAGAACTTGAACTTCCCAAGTTCATCCGGGGAAATCCCCATACGGGGAAAATGATTTGTTTACTCCAAAATTGATCCGAGGTGTTTTAATTTTTTCTTCTAGTCATTTTTAACGTAGCGGCATGCTGTTTGATTATTAATTTTGTAACTTAAATACAGGATGTTGGTTTTATATTCTGATCTTACAGACGCGCTGACAAATTTAGTCCGCCATTTCTAGTTTAGTCTACCAACTCTAAGTACCAATATTAAAACGAATGGATTATCATCACATCATCAAAACTCAGATGTAATGGAAGATCACAATAACATAGAAAATTCAGTGGGTGTTGAGAACTAAACAAACAGAAGTAACAGAGACGCGAAGAATAAAAAAAGAGGACGAAAACGATAATTCGTTGATGCTTTCCCTTTTCGACGTATTGTTAGGGTACATCACCAATCTGCAAAAAACAAAACTGATGATTCCCAATTGCTGATTAAAAATGAAAAACAAATAATCAACAACAGCGGTGAAAATATGCTGATCACAATCATGAAACATCCTTCAGTGGTAGCAGATTTACTCATTTAAAATGTATCGGTGAACAGCGTAAAGGAGAGTAGGACAGGAAAACATTATGAATGTGGATGGTGGATTGTATACAGGGTGTAATCGATAAGTATGTGCAGGCGATTATGACGTTATTATTGCAGGTATCAAAAAACTTAAAACTGATATCGAAATTACTTTACCTAATGAGCAAAATGACAATAATAACTTTTTAAAAGTATAACGAGAAATATCTAAAAAATTTACTTTATACACTCCCATATCAAAAAGGGAAAATGGGACTAGTAGAAGTTAAATGTCTAATTCCGGCAAAAGACATGAATGCGGAAGATGCGGTTAAAAAAAATTTAATATTTGAAATACAATGCAAAAAATAACACTTTTGTCATAGATAAGAATCATGACTATTTTTTCCAAATTCAGGGACAACTAAACGTTGCAGAAGCAGAAGTCTGCTTATTTGCTGTTTGGACTGGAGTGAATCATTCGCTAAAAATAGAATATATAAAAAAGTATGTAACGTTTAGGCAAAATAAAATGATGGACCATTATCAAGATTTTACATAAATTGCCTACTGTCAGAATTGATTGATTCGAGACTTCAGCATTCGATGCCCATCAAGGACCCATCCTATATCATTCAAGCGATTGAAAAAAAAGAGATAAATCCAGTGCAACCGATAAAGCATCAGAATGCTAGCAAAAGATTTATTAGGTTTATCAATATAAATCTATATATTATACATAATATAATAAATCTGTAGAAGACGCGAAGACTGACATCCGCGCGGACGGAGTCGCGGGCGGAAGCTAGTCAGAAATAAATATCTTTTGTTTTCATTTGCGTATTTTTCTATTTTATAATTTTTAACACAAACATAACATTTTTTTTATTATATACAAAATTTGTTTATCCGTTTTATTAGTTAAACTGAACAACTTTCACTAAGAAACTTAGGTCGAAAAAAATGTATAGAGTTATGCATTTTGTATGGAAAGCTTATTTTTTTTTATATTTCGTCCAAATTTCTTTGTAAAAGTTGATCAGTTATATAAACATGAAGTTGAAGATATCAATAGAAAGTATTCGCAAATTTTGTGTACTGATAAAAAAATCACCCGGTGTAATTTTCACGAAAATTGTTTCAAATTGTCATTTTTGGTACTTATTACGAATATTAAATTATACGAATGATTTAATTTTTAAAAATTAAGTGGAGCAACTTTCCCTTAGTACATTTGTATTATTTACATATAGGATGACAGGATGCATTTGTTTGCACTACTAGACCAAGCCCTTAAGACGTTAGTAAATTCTTTATTTTTTAAGAATTGAACACATTTTTCTAATAATTTAAGACTTTTGCTTGAACCCGAAATGGAAGAGTCATAATTTGAACAAAAGTCAATTTTAAAGGTCACTAAATATATAAAAATCTGTTAAAACTTACTCATAAACCCTAGATGCAGCTGTTATTACGTGTCTATTAGAAATTAAAGTTCCTGGTATAACAGAATCATTGGCATGAATAAACACCAGCCACGGCATCGTGTGGGGCGGAATGGGGTCTACGCCTCTGATTTTATCCAGCAGGCTATAATGACCACTGTTTACAATTCCACATCCTTAAATAAAATTCATAATTACATTTAAAATCTAATAAAAAATTATTTTTTACACAAACACAAAAAGTATGTTTCGAATCGTCAATGAATTCATCGTAATAAATTCATGTAACTAGGTACCCACGAATTAATTCGCAATAAAATTATCAATAAAAACAAATAAAGATATACTTACGACAATAGCAAGGCGGACGAAATCCTAAATAGTTGAGAATATTACTAAAAAGAAAACAGTTCTGAAAAGAAAATACCTACATTTCGTAATTACTTGTAAACAATGGAATGGATTGTCTTGAATTAAAAAGAAGAAAAATCTTACCGAGAACTGTATAAAATAGCACAAACAAAATAAAGATAAAATATGCATGTTTAGACGTTTCCTCGAATATCTGTTGGACTATATTAACTATTCTTAAAATATAGCCAAGGTATTTAAACAAAAAAGTCAATTTTAAATTAAATGCGGGCTCTTTAATTGTTAGATAATTACAATATTGATCACGTAAGAATATTTCGGATAAATGGATTTTAACATGATTAGGAATACGGGTGAGAAACAATATATTAATAGTTTTAAATAGAGATGTTTCAGCATATGGAGTAGGCATTTTTTTTTAGTATTGATTAATGTTTAACGATTAATTGCCTATAACTGCAAAATTATCTTTGAATCAAAATATTCATTAATGATACTAAGAATTAATTCAATATAATGTGCCGTATTTGCTTTTTTATTCGCCTTGAGCCAACTATTGCCAACTATTTTTCTCTCTTCTACAAAGAATGAGCTATAAATGAAACATCTCCTTTGAAAACCCTATCAATCTCTACAGAAACAACCGCGGCGCGAATGGTGTTTGATCCAATGCAAATACTTTGTCACTCTAGTGTATACGCCCGGATATCCCTTCCTTCCACATCCAATTCCCCAGGAAACGATTCCTGAAAAATGTATATAAGTAATATAGCAAACATACCTCAAACTATTAAAAAAATACAATGTGATTCGTTTACCTAATAACTCGTATTGCTTGTCTTTTCTTTCAGCTGTCAAGGGGCCGCCACTATCGCCCTGTAAATGAAAAAAATGGTTACATTAGGTACATATTATAACGTAATATCACAAAATTGTAATGATAATTTGGAGGAGTTGACAACAGATACACGTGAAAAGACTCGCTCTTACAAACAGCTCTACAATTCTAAAATCTATTTATTTGTTACTGAGAATATGACAATATATTACATGCTAGTGGTCTGGGCCGGCTTTGCCTGTGGTACCTACATGTTTAAACTATCCTATCTCTCAAGTTGTATCGAACTGCACATGGTGTGCGAATTTTATTGTAACCGGTTAAGTGGTTTAGGAGTCCATTGAGGACAAACATTGTGACACGAGATTTCAGTTTGGGCTTTGTCACAATATAGAAAACTTCGCGAAGCTTCAAAAAGCACCACTTTTTCTATTCATACTGCGAACTCGAAATTGTGGGTATGTACCGAACTCTGAAATTTATTCCAGTCCTTATATATTTAAGCTAATCTATACTAATATTATAAAGCTGAAGAATTTGTTTGTTCGATCGCGCTAATATCAGGAACTACTGGTCCAATTTAAATTTTGGTGTTAAATAGCCCATTTCTCGAGGAAGATTATAGCTAAGACCAACAGGAGCGTAGCAATGCGGGTGAAACCGGGGGTCACAGCTAGTATGCAATAATCGTTACCTGACATGTATCCCGCTTCCCTTCACTAGGATATCCAGCACAAAGCATCCTATCACTTATCATTGCGCTCTCATATTTCGTATTTCTGCACTCTTCATTGCTTAAGACCGGTAATTCAACTTCTAACAAATTACAAGAATGGTCTTTTGATTCCCCCAACGATCCCCAACCAGCAGCTATTGCTTTTACACCAACGTATGTGTTATCTGTTAAAAATAATTAAATAACAAATTGCATAATATACCTAGTTTATGGTTTAAGTTACGAGCCGCTATTCATGTATGTATGTAAAACCCAGAGACTAAAATATTATCTATTATAATTTATTCAATATTTAACAACTTTAGTGGTGAATTCAACACTAAAACTTTAATCTTATATTTTTCATACATTACTTATCCCTCTAACTAATAAACAAACTAACTATGTAGAACATAATATCAAGAAGTTGTCTAAATAAAGGTCAAAATTTCAATCGTAAATTTAAATTAAAATCTGGAGGAATTAGTAATTAATCGGGACACTGCTGGTTGACTAATGTAAGTATAATAATAATAAATAGAAAATGAGTTTAAAATCATTATCATTATGGTATTTTAATAACGCTCAGACGAGTCTCTTATCACAAAATTGTAAAACCTATTCTGTCCTTGCTCTGGTTTATATTCTGACTCTAAGAACAAAAGTAGGTGCTCATATTTATCTATTTAGTTTTCCTCATGTGAATTAGTTCGAAAAATAAGGATTTGTATTTAAATTAAAATTTTTATTTACCGATAAGTTAAATACCTACATATAGGTACAGTAAATATATGACTTGACACTACTATACTGAGGGAGTACTGGAAAATGTTACAAATTTAGCTCTATGAATTGCCTGAAATACAAATATAAGGGATTATACTTCTAGCATGACTTCTATGTAATACATACCATCATTATGCGGTAAGCAGATAGGCTTAACAGTATCTGTAATTTCTACCCTCTCATTCAACTTCAAGAGAGCAATATCATTCCTAAAGTCGACATAGCTAAAGTTATGTGCTCTGATGTTAACCACATAGCGTGTTATTGGCCGTTCGGTCTCGTTGCAACGGTTATGCTCCCCAAAGGTCACTTTCATCATAAACCACATGAGGCTAAAACGATAAAACATCAAGTATAACCCGCGCCAATAAAGTATACTTAGATTCAAAAGTTGATAAACACAAATTAGATTTGTTATTGTCACGCTTATAAAAATACGACGACAAAATATCTTTAGCATTTATTAAATTTATTTTAAACATAAAATAAATTTAATAAATGCTTTATACAGTTATAATGTAATTATTAATCAGCTAAGAAACTAGCTTTTTCGCAGAAATAAGTATAAATATTTAAGCATTCATTCTTTCAAGTCATGAAATACAATTTGAAAATAAAGTAACTAACCTTTTAACACAATGGCCGGCAGTCATCACATATCGATCGTTGATAAGCATGCCTCCACAGTAGAATTTTTTGAAGTACGTCAGTCTAACCACCCAAGGGAATGCATTGACTGCTGACTCTACCCCGCCAACAATTCGGGAAGCTTCATTGCGTTCACCGCAGCCTTAAAAAGCATTAGAATTGTTATGATACGAATGTTCATTAAAGATATAGGTATATTTTTTTAAGTTTCAATGAAGATAAAGATGTTACTTTTCAGAGTTCTTAGTAACTCCGAAAAGTATCTCTATTGTGAATTCCGTTCGAAAATATGGCGAGTTTACTATAATATTTTAATTACGTAATCTTCTTATATATAAAAATGAATCGCAAAATGTGTTGGTAAGCGCATAACTCGAGAACGGCTGAACCGATTTCGATAATTCTTTTTTTATTATATTCCTTGAAGTACGAGGATGGTTTTTATGTAGAGAAAACGTAAATATGTACCACGGGCGAAGCCGGGGCGGACCGCTAATATTACATACAAATGAATAGAATCATTGTATAAAATTTTATCTATAAAGTAAAAGTAAAAATAAGCTTTTACAATTCTAAACTGGATATCAATATAAAAAAAATACAAAAATGCATAAATGACTCACCTTTAAAATTATTAACGGTTGACGAAAGAATGTATTTACATAAAAATAATAATAAAAAACATGAAACGCATCTAAAACCGAGACGAATCACGTCAAATCTAATACGATAGGTGTGAAAGTAAATTGATTCGTTGGACTTGTAAATCATTAGGACATAAAAAATCTGCTAAGTCACGGTCTGTGCATTTCTTATGCCGATGTGATAGCCGTGATTATATAAAAGGTAACTAGCTCAAGTGTTTTAAATTATGAAAATTTTAGACGCGATTAGTTGGGTTAACTTCTTATTACTTTAAGATAATCTTATAACGATATTTTTGATACTTACGGCAGTTACATTTGTGCAACTCTTCCTCATAAATCGATTCATCTATTGCAACAGTAGTTTGTTCTGTGCTGGTAGTAGTAGTAGTAGTGACATTAGCTTCCTCTCCCTATAAAAAAGCTCTATATAAATCTAATACGTAACATACATTCAAAGTCGGTGAAATATTGTGTTAAATCGTTGCGTATCTTTTAATTTTACTCAATTGTACAATTTAAAGCTCTAAACCCAAAAAACGAATACAATTGAAATACGATAAAACATTGAATAATCATCGATATATAATTATTATCGAAGTAGATAGTTATTAAATAATAGCATTTATTTACAATATTTAGTTCATTAATGAATATCCAGCTTTACAATTTGCATCTCCAAAACTTGCAACAAAGTATTAAATATCAATTGACATTTATTAAGATCCTCGACAGAATCTTAAATCCTAATAGCCTAATATGTTCTCCATAAAAAAGCACTTACCATAGCACCAATACACATAATTAACAGTATCACAAGTTTCGCTTCCCACATCTTAAAACTTTTAACTTGTTACAAACTTTGACCTCTTACAATAGAATCGGGATAGAAGTCCCCTTACGAGAAGGCTTCTCACAAGAATGAGGGCGTTGCTCCTCAAACCACAACGTAAAGCTAGGCATCTGGTCTATTATTAGATAGCCTATACGATTTACCTGTCTTCCTCTGTCCCTTAGAACCGGTACTAAATATTACGAATGTCATTATTTTTAAAAGCAACTTAAATTTTAGGCTAGGTTTAGATTATTTATTAAGATTCGCAATCTTAGTATGTATTTATTAAAAAAAATCTTTCTTTCAAATAAAAAAATGATGAGAATCAAAAAGTTTCTTGTTGATTTATCATTTTACTTATTGTGTTATAGCACAGAACAGTAAAGTAGATAGAAGTGTGATGTGGGCGTGGCCCACGTGTCACTTGTAAGGTAAGATCACCTAACTTGCTCTCAGTTGTGCGCAGAAAAATATTCGAGTCGGTTGTCAGCTGTCAAACCTTTTTTCCGTATTTATTCATTAATTAGGACGTGTTGTTCGGTATTAGAGTGCAAAAATGATAGCAGACGAAATAATATCAGCAATGGAGGCATTTCATACCATCGGTAAGTCTTATTTTTATTTATTTTACATATAATATTTTATGTTATATCTTCGCTTGTAATTTGTCAAAATTGTATACAAATATCTAGTCAAAATGAACCTTAATCCGTAAGAAATTAGTACTATTATAGATTGAACAGCAAACAAGAATTTCTGGAATATTATTGCAATAAACAAACGAATGTCGCTTTAGTGATGCTTGTGGCGCATATCGACAGTATCGATACTTTAGAAAAGACAAACATTATAAATATTAAATTTTATTTTATTTTTCCTTAGCTTTCATTTGTCCAATTTATTTACAGATTTCCCAAAGAGGGTAATTTAAAAGAGAAATGGATAAATGCAACGTGACGAGTTAACTGAATGCCGAACAGCACTAAGCAGTCTAACAAAGGCCACCGATACAGCAAACCTACGGCAGTTCCAAGATTTAAAATAATGCATATTTTCTGTTTGTATTTTGTAAATATAGATTAATACTATTCTATTCCGTTTTTTATTTAATAATAATAATATAAAAAGACGTACTTAGTAGTAATAAACATACTCCAAAATGTGACACATTATACTATACTCGTATAATAGAAAGAAAAAAAAATACACAAAAAATATTTATTTGTGAATTATCGATATCTCGATATCGATAACAAGGCTGACATCCCTCAGGGCATAGCATCAGATAAATATCAAGTTAATGTCATTAATGTTGAGTGACACAAATTTCAACCTTATCTCTATGTGTTGAGGTTCAAAGTTATATCTATTGAAAACTAACGCCCTCTGTTGTGGAGTAGCTGAATGTTTTTCGAATTTGGAATTTCTGTGCAATGAGAAACAAAACAGCTAATATACCTAGAGATGTTATACTAAAATAAACCGTAACATGGTGCGTTAGGGTACATATTGAAATGCTGAATTTATAACCTAAGTCAGTTTTTACTCAAATTAAGCTGTCCAATCAATGGCATAGTTTACTTGTAGTGTACTGTATAACTATCGGTTTAAATGTGTGGGTTTGGCGACACTGGTTTTCATACTAATTATGACATTAAAGCACTTCTATTTGTTTTTATTGTTCTGTGTGTTATAGACTTTGGAAGTTTGGTCATAAATGAAATTCAACGGACGAAATAAAAAATAAAAATGCACCTAAAATCATTAGAGTCGTGAATTTATTGAATTATAGCTGTTCGAATTTGACATTATGAGAAAACCTTTTTGTACCCCAAAAAGACGAACATTTTTAATTTAGTACCTTTATTCCAAGTTTTATGGCAAAGGTTAATCCTAAATCCTAAATCACTATGAAATATAGCATACAATCAAAATATATCGCGGTCTGTAATAAAATATGGGTTTAAAAGCAATATGTTGGTATAATAAAACGAAATGATAATGAATTCACATTTTATTAATGTTGCACTTTTGGAATGTGCAATAAAGCTTATTATATTTTTTAACTCCTAAAATCTTTTGCAATTCTTCAAAAGTCACAGTAACAGGCGTCATCAGTATTGTCTTTAATCCAGTCTAAATAATGCGTCACTCTGGTATAAACACCGGGAAAGCCTATTCGGGCGCAGCCATAGCCCCATGATACAATACCTAAAAAAACACATAAACCACATAAACCACATAAATATTTCTTATTGCAAAAAAATGTTCATTTTTGCACTGAAACTATTCTTAACTCTACATCGACAAAGTATTTATTCAAAAATTCATGCAAATATTCTAATAATAACATTTTGTAACTACTAATACTGTTTTTTTTATTTTATTATAATAATGTAAAAGTAAATTTTCAGACTTACCGATAAGTTCATATGCGTGATCCTTATTTTCTGCAATCAGCGGTCCTCCACTATCGCCCTGAAATATAAATATGGTTAAAACAATGTTTAAGTGATAGATATTTTCTCGTTTTCTGTATATTGTACAATGCCGAGTGCGCTAAAACAGATTGAAGTTTTGGGTCAAAAGTTTTTGGTAAAAGCTTTTATAGGTCTCTAATAAAAAGGTATCGCCAAAAGAATGCTAAGCGTAAGCTCGGACTCGGCTCGAAATTTCGTCCTTGTTAACGCTCGAATAATGTTCTTTTGGAGAGAAATCACGTAAAAGGGGCAACAGGGCAGAACAATGTCTCCCGGGGCAGTTACTCAGTTAGTAATTAATTGAAATATTATTAATAACAACATTATCAAAGAGCTTCTGTAATATACGAGAAACTACAATTTACTTCAATATACTAACAGTACAAGCATCCTTATGAGCAGTTGCGGGGAAACCAGCGCACATCATAACATCCTTAATTTTCGTCTTATTATAGTTCGTACTCTTGCACTCCTCATTACTGAGGATAGGCAGTTGTGCCTCCAGGAGGGAGCACGACCAGTTGCCTGTTTCACCCATCGCGCCCCAGCCAGCGACCGTCGCTTGTACACCGGTATATGTGTTTGATTTACCTTGGAAAATAGAAGAAAATTAAGCAATTATGTGAATGCGCATCTTAATAGAATAAAGTGGTACATAATATAGGTATTCTATGGCAGCTAATCATAAGATCTTTGAAGGCATATTTTTTTTTGTTTCGAAATAAAGAATAGATAAAAGGTAAGAATTAGCATTTTGACTATTGATTTTAAAAAAATATTTACAAGAGCAAACTATTAAGTCTAAGGCACAGCTCAAACTACTGAACCGACCGAAGGTTAAGACTTTATCTAATTCTCTATATTTCTCATAAGAAGCTTTTATAGAAGTTTTGCAGAGCCTCTAAACTGGTAAAATTGTACTCACTTTCCATAGGTGGTATGCAGACAGGTCTGATAGCATGAGAGTACTCCACAGGCGCATTCAACCGCAACAGAGTTATATCATTCGATAGTTCTGTAAGTGTGAAGTTATGTGCAATTATCTTAACGACGTAGCGCATTTCAGGCATTGTTTTCGAAGTACATCGGTTGTGTTCGCCGAACTTCACTCGGAACATGAACCACATGAAGCTGCAAAGGTATTATGTATTTAGAAGATACCTTAATTAATATTTTTCTAGGATTATCGTTTCACCAACCAAGTTCTACCAAGCTCTTCAAGTATCATTTTAACGTACTAATATTTAACTGTAATGTATCCATTTAATGTTAACAACAACAAACATACTTTATTATTTGTGCCTACATATATAATGTATAGGAAATTATGCCGAGAAATTTTTGAGAGCGCAATAAGGTAAACCGAATTGATTATGAACTGGATATAGGTTTATTTTAGGAACAATCAGTCAAGTCAAAGAGAGTATTTAAATAAATTGTCCTTTATTGTGTTTGGATATATATTTTAATAAAAACGGATGTGAGAAAATTAACTATCAATGCAGTTTTGAGTGAGCTAATCATTTCATGAATTCGTAGTAAATCCCAAATAGAAAAATTGTGTTTAGTATGTACTTCAATATAGATATTAAAACATTTCTGCTTGTTTCTCTACTCACCCCTTAACACAATGTGCAGCTGATACCACATATTTATCATTGATAAGAGACGCTCCACATCCAAAGGAATTGTGGTAAATTAGACGGGCTATCCAAGGGAAAGCATTCACGCTGGATCCCGTGCCTCCAACCACTCGTGGCTCTTCATTTCTTTCTCCGCAACCTTATTCATGTTAAATTCATTTATACATTACATATCTTATAACTATTTATGAAGTATGCTTTATCAAAAAAGGTGTAGGTATTAGAAGAAGGAATATATGATACTTGTTTCCGTTCAAAAACGTATCGTAAGGGAAATCTCTAATTATTGTGATCGGCGACAAATAAGTTAACAATTGAGAATCGACAGAAAATGAGATATTGATAGAGATCACGAGAGATACATTTGCGTATGAAGAAGTATTATTAAAATATTATTAATCAACTTATTATTACTTACTGCAATCTTTACATGGTGGAAGCTGTTTTTCAGCCAATCTGTCATAAACTTTCGTATCTTCATTAACTCGAAAAGCCTCCTGAATAAAAATTAACATAATAATAACCTTTTTAAGGCTTCATATGTCTAAAAATTGGATTTATCATTGCATTACTCTAAAGACTTTTGTCATAAGATGGAAACACTTCAGTGTACACGATAATTAAAATATTACCTTACTAAACGATTTTCCGGTACTGACGAGTGCACACAATACTAAGAACACACTTAACCACATCATTACACCATTCGAATTACACAGAATTCTAATTAATTTTTATGTAATAACCATAAAAGCATCCAATACAATCATACAAGCGCTGGGTTCACTGTTATTGATACACTAACTCAAAACCTCCAACCCGATGTACTTATGAATATTGGGCACCCTAAAATGTAGCTTGGCACTAAAACACGAGACTTATTGCCACTCCGAACACAATCTTAAAGCCTTTTAAACTCGATTTTATAAGGTGTATTGTTACAAGCAGAGATAACCGAGCTTAGCGTTTAGATTAGGAGCAGCTTTTAGGAGCGACATTTTAGTTGCCTATTCGACGAACTAAAGGTGTATTTATTTGGCAATGACCGTGTGGATCGTTGACCTCTTGTTTCATTATTAAGACTAATTTATGCTCTATACCTCTTAGTAAAAGATCGACTTTGAGTTCGAACACAGAGATCCTTTACATATTCATGAATCATGCCTCAAATATTTCTTAGTGTTAAGTTTGAAAAGCATATGATTACTATTTGCTATGTAAATAATAATATAAAAGAAAAATATATGTATATGTGCAATATTTAATTTTCATTATAATGTCCTTAACAAATTATAAACAATTAAACATGGAACATGATTAGCACTTATTCTTATAAACAAGTAAATAATTGATGTATATTCGTAATATTATGTATCAGCAACCTCTATGTAAGCATATAAAATAAACCAGATATGCACATAATTCGCTTGATTCCACACATACAATAAATTATAAACATAGTTTATTTTTATCAAGAAAACTAGGTGCTATACGCAAAGGTGGTAGAGTCTTATATACCTTAAACCAAAATGGGTTGGGTCACCAAAATCATTCTATTTTTATGGTTTTTCGTATCGATTATCACCAATAGTAATAAAGCTATAAATAATTAATATGAATACACAAATATAATATTTGAAGCGTCACATACACACTCTAGACTTGTTATAACGGTTTTAATGAGACGTTAGACCGGTATCTTTGTATAAATTACTGTAATAAATAACTACTTAACACCTTTCTATTTAAATAAAGGAGAATGGGCAAATTGGGCCTGAAACTTGGGCTAAGACCAATACACACGAAATATTGTTTTTGTGATAGATCATTACACATACCTTACGAAAAAAATAAAATAAAAAAATAAATCAACCGGGTACAGTCAAGGCAAAAAGTTTTATTTATTTGGCTATTATTATTGTGTTTTTAATTCGAGTGAAGTAAGTATAAATCTAAATGTCACTGGAGTGACTGAGTTTAACCACAAAAAACGTCTAACTACGTTAAATTATAATAAACACGGTATAGGTACCTGTTACAAAACATAATATTAGTGTATTTCGGTTATTAGAAGGCTTAAGATTAGTACGTATTTGTAAGTGAAAGTGAATTGGAGTAACATAAAGATATTATCATTGTCTTATAACAGTTATTTATTGCAAAAAATATTATACACAAAGAAATAAAACTTGATGTGGCTGTACAAAAACCCGGTTGATTATTTTTTTATATATATTTTTCCCGTTATGTATGTGTTATGATCTATTATAAAAACAATATCTCATGTGTATTGGTCCAACTCAAGGGTTCAGGCCCAACTTCCATAGTAAAATGCCCATTCTCCTTTATTGTTCTTTTAATCATGCATATAAACTTTATTAGACAATTTATAGATGTCATGTTAATATGTAATAACTTTTATTGTAGGTATGAAAAAAATATTACATATTTAGAACACTAATAAAATTATTAAAAAAATAGTTTTTATTAATAATTTGTACAATAAGGAAGCTTCGTTAATAATGTTTATTATTAATAAATCTTTATACAGACAACTTCTTATTTAAATTTAAGAATATAATGCATTATAATACTATTGAACGCCGCGGTAGAGCGCGGCGTGACGACTGACGAGCGTTTTCGTGCTTTTGCTCTAGGCGCCAGATCTCCGCTTACGGCTCCACCCGGTCAGGGATGAAAAAAATGTATGTCATTCAGAAATAATATAACTTTATTAACACTTATTTCTTTGCAAGTAAAATATTTTTTTTTCAAATCGGTTCAATAAGTTCGGAGCCTTTTCAACAAACAATCATCACTGTTACATTTCCGCGATTTAATTCCAGACAACTTTCGAATTTCGTAAACCTAACAAAATATTATATAACCTGACTAATTAAATTATAATTAACAATAAAAGAAACCTAGGAAAGTTGAAAAGATAGAATTGAACACACAATCTTACATTGAATGGATCTGTAATATGTATTACAAACGGAATAGTGCGATTACTGCTACAAATTATAAAATTATTCCAGGAATTAAAAAGGTTAATTTCTGCAAACACAATTATTTATACAAGTATATGCATTTCCTTCTTGTTGCTCCAAGTTTATCAATATTATCATTTATCAAGATTCGCAAAGTGGTAATTTGCTCGTCTTTTATAACCAGGAACTCTACAATTTCTGAAATACGAAAAGGAAAACTGTAAATTTTTAGAAGTAAAACATAGGACAGTTTCTTTATTTTTTTTTTATATTTAAGAACGGAGACACTTTATTTCTGAGCGAAACTTGAAAGCGAAAGTTTTCCACATTTTGTTTTACCAAGCTAAAAATTTTATTTTTTGCGTTTTCATATGGTCAAGATGAACAGACATGAACACATTACTTTTTAACAGTTTAAGAATCAGTATCAATTAAAGCATGCTCTAAAACTTTGTAAAAGCCTAATTAAAATATAGTAGCAGTATTTCATCAGTATTTGATTAATTTTTCTTACATTTTTCGATTAGATGGTGTGCACAAAGATGCATTTGATGCAATTTCTCTATTTTTACACCAAATTGCCATCCCATCTGGTAGGTACATCATGTGGCGTTTACTGTTATTTACTCTATTTTTATTATAAATAACTATCGGTCCGCCCCGGCTTCGCCCATGGTATATATTTACGTTTTCTCTACATAAAAACCATCCTCGTACTTC
>CAJQZN010043002.1:0-24494 GCA_907164685.1 Colias eurytheme
ACGATTTACGTCATACCAACATAACATGATACGATACTAAAACCTTATCGCTCTCGCGTGATAACGAACCATAAAGTATAACATTTAACCAGATAAATGGTTGTGTATTTTTGGGTAACCTGATGACTTATTAAGGTATGTAAATATACGGTTTCTTTGCGAAGGATAATAGTTACATTTGGTATGTGATTTTGTTTGCTATCAAACAATAAACCAAACATGCGAACATTTTCAGGAAGTAAAAATATATGAATACTGGAAATCTTAATATATATAAATCTCGTGTCACAATGTTTGTCCTCAATGTACTCCTAAACCACTTAACCGATTATTATAAAATTCGCACACCATGTGCAGTTCGATCCAACTTGAGAGATAGGATAGTTTAAACATGTAGGTACCACGGGCGAAGCCGGGGCGGACCGCTAGTTGTATAATATGTTTCTTCAGTGCCCTTCTTTGTTAAAACTGCTTTCTGATCAATCATACTTAATTGTGATTCAAGATTCCTTTAAAACGGATTCAATACATAATTATGCTGTCTCTTTTTCTGTGCCACGCTGCTACATTTTAATTTCATATAATATTTTTTTGTTGTACGACATTGTGACATAAGAATAAATGATTTATTTCTTTCCGTCTTCTTGCTTTCAATAGCATTTATAAAAGTTATAAAGGGAAAATGTTAAATTCGGACATTAAAATAATCATGATAAACCCCAAATATACCCCAAAAAACTAATTAATTTCGCCGCATAATTTCAATCAATGTTACTCCCTTCATCCACCGTGACGTTTAACCAATCACTTAGAAACCTCAAGAAAAACAGGCTTGCATGGAATTAGTCCCATTAAGTTCCACCGCAGAGTATCGTGCTTGCAAATTGCATCGCACTTTAGACATTTTATTCCGCACCTTGGTTTAAACTCAGTTTAAATTGAACGTTTGATGTGAGTTTCATAGCACGAATATTCGCTAGTGATATCCATTTTCTGTATTAAGTTTTATAGTCCAAGTTATTTGGTATAGGTAATGCAGTTTTGCTTGCGATTTTAGATTTATATAACTAGTTTGTTAGGCTATATTATATCTAGTATGACCTTTGTTGGAAATTCGGTTAGGAGTATTTAATATTTCAGGACATTTTTTCACACACGGCACGATCTTATTCCATATTATGCGATTCGCTTGTTTTATGGAAACCAAACGGCTGATAAACATACAAAATATATAATTTTAAACACATACCTACTTATATAGATAACTAATACCCGACACAGAGAAAACATCATCATCCCACAAATATTTTTTTACTGGATAGGAATCGAACCCACGACCTCTGGCTAGGAAGGCAGGGCGGTCAGTCAATTTTGTCGACATTCTTCGTCGGTATTTAGTTTGAATTTTTTGATAATAAGTTGATAATAGAACGATATAAAGCTAGTTTTCTCGACTCAAATAAGATCGTTTCGGCGGAGTACTTTTTTCAGTCGCTGTTTTTAGTATTTATTTCCCCTTAATATATTAACTAGGCAGGTAGTAGAATATACACATATTTTATACTTGGTATAAGGTAGAGCTTTCAACTTTGTCGATATACCTACGAATATAATTACGTAGTTTAGATTAAGGTTTAGTTTATTAAAGTTTATTATAGCTTGTCTGACACCTGTATTGTTTTACAGTTCAGTAGCGATCGTATCAGACGAGTTTAATAGACAATTTTAGTTCATTTACAAGATAAAAAGTAAAACAACTAAAACCCAACTACGACAAAAAACGACGCTGAAAAAGTATAAAACAAAAGTTAAATTGATGAACTAATAAAGAAGCTATGAACGAAAAGATGTGAATTATATGCAATCAGCCCATGAATACAGGTAAAGTCACAAGGAAATGCTAGTAATATATATATATATATATATATATATTCAAAATGTGCAAGTAAAAAGCTTTCAAATGATACCAAACACGGCATATTTATCTTAACTTTATTTTTTTACTCTGTATGTTTTGTCCACTAGAGGGCGCCACATTAGATTTTGTGAAACCCCATATAGCCTATAACCAGCGGACAATTAAGACGCTTCTAATGATATGTCATTTGTCGAATTCTGATAAGTAGTTTAGAAGTTACGAGGGAACAGATGAACATACATACATACATACATACATACATACATATATACATACATACATACATACATACATAGCCTGTCAAAATCATAACCCTCCTTTTGCTTTGCCGTAGTCGGGTAAAAATAACCTGCCATAGACATTGCTGAATAACTATTTTATAAATACATAAATATTTCAGAAAAATTTTCACACACGGCACGATCTGATCCTATACTGAACTTTCGCTTGTGTTATGGAAACCAGATGGCTGATAAACATACCTACATTACAGCCTGTGTACTTATTGATCTTTCTTTACTTTTTCAACTGACTTTAAAATAACGGAGAAGGCTTTCAACTGTATTTTTTGGGTTTTTTACCTCAGAATTTTCGATTTGACGAACCGATTTTGATGATTCTTTCTCTATTTGGAAGCATTCATTAGGCAAGAATTAATATTAGGTACTCGTTCTTGCCTACATTAACATGTTTAATTTACTAAAACTAAATAATAATCACACATTAATTTACCATAACAACCCTGTTTACCCTGTCGATGCAAAATGTAACCAAATACCGCATAATATCCAATAGTTTACAAAGAAAGGGGTTGTAATTCTTGCATTCCCTATACGGTCCCGGGTCAAATATTTGGGACGGACCCCGGACCCTCAAATATGTAGGATTCACGTGACAATTAAACGGAATAGTGTTATTACCGTGTTGTTTTAGTAAACATATTTTGATGTTGCGTCGCTTGTGTACAAAAAGGTGTAGTATAGTAACCATAGATGTTTAATAGCAGGATTTTTTCCAGTGTCGGAAAGTGATGGCGCTAGACATAGGTATATAACGCTGTCTTTTTTCAACACTCAAACTCAAACTCAAACATTTATTTATTCAATAAGACTTCTTCGAAAAGCACTTTTGAAACGTCAATACATATTTTTAACATTTACAACCGATTCGGAAAGCAGTATCTATGGAGAAGAATCGGCAAGAAACTCCATAGTTGCTCTTTTAAATCATTTCAGTATTACAATTTAATTTTACAAAATATGTAACTGTATATTATCATAGTATGCCAAAGAACGGTCCTGTGGTTTTTACGCGACAACCCTCCATGGGTTTTTATCTTCCATATATTCCTTAATGCTGTAATAACTCAATGACTTCGTAATATTCTAAATCGAAATTCAAAATATGTCCCATTCGACAAATATGTCTAAGTAATTACCAATACCTTGAATACAATACAATATTATAAATTCACCTCCATCTTTTTGTCAATATCGGTTAAAGTAATTAGTATCGGAATCCAATTAACCTTTAATTACAAACAGTATTTTCATCCTCCAATGACATTCTTTAATTCAATTTTAATATAGAAATATTTCATAGAATTTGCAAACCTTTTAGCAAAACCCCGCCCCCGAAAATTTTGCTGAAGGGTAAATTCCCCAGAAAAGGATTAATATTTTTAAACTTTTCTACCTTTAATCTTTTCCTTACCCTTTTAGGGATTACCTACTTCCAAAAGTTAATTTTCCTTAGTGCTTGTTTACAGCGTTTCTGTATGACAAAATTTCATACTTTTTGCCCGAGTTGTGTTAATACGAAATGTGTTTTACAAGTTTGAAGTAATTCGAGCTCCTCAAGCCGACACATGTAACTTTGTTAATATTCGAGATTGCATGCAATAATATTATACATTTCGGCTTAATTAGAAGCTCTGGAGATAGACTCGTGAACATTTATTCGTACCTTGTTGCATCTTTGTTGTGCTAATTAAAATGATAAAATAAAAGGCTCATTTATTGAATTAAAGTTATCTAAAGTTGATTAAGTAAACTCCCAATTATTTACAAATTTAAAAATAACTAGTTACCTTGTTTTATCCCGTGGCTTCATTTGCTTGGTGTATGTACTAACATTATTGAGATATTGAATAAAATAAAACTCTTTTTGATAACTTCTAATAAAAATCACAGTTATCTTTTCGTTTGCATCCTTATACTTACATTTTTTTATAAATAGACTAATAAAGCTCTCAGAAACTACTGTGACTGTACTATCATTTTTTTTTCTTTGTCTTCACTGGGAATCGAACCCAACCCTCGGCTCTACGCTCACGTGGCAACCACTACCAAGGAGGCGGTCATTATCATATTCAGTCACATACCGTATAATATATTTAACTACAAGAATGATTTACAAGGCACTTTGTTATACGCATTGCAAATTTTCTTACCCTAAGGGTTCTTTCAGTAAAAATTATTGCGGCGCATGAACTATGGCCTGTGTTTTAAATTAATTTTCTTTATGTCTTTGCGGCTTTTTGATAAAAATTCTTATCGTAATACCATGAAAGGTCTACTGAAAATATAGCTTGTCTTTTTACGGGAGAAATAACTCAGTTAATAATATTAATAACAGGATAATGTATTAAAATATAACCAAAAGTATTATCACAATAATTAAGAATTACATTAAAAACTTATTTATAACTAGATTTCCGCCCGCGGCTTCGCCCGCGTTTTCAAAGGAAAACCCGCATAGTTCCCGTTCCCGTGGGATTTCCGGGATAAAACCTAAACTATGTGTTAATCCAAGTTACCCTCTATATGTGTGCTAAATTTCATTGTAATCGGTTCAGTAGTTTTTACGTGAAAGAGTAACAAACATCCATACATCCATACATCCATAAATCCTTACAAACTTTCGCCTTTATAATAGTATTAACATTTATTTAGGAAATATGCAATTTACATATTACAATTAAATACTTAATGTGAAGACAGGCAATAAAACACAATTAATAAATGTTTGTCTATCTAACCGACTATTTTTAGTATATCTTATAAACGGTAAATTAAAAACATTTAAAAATTAATCCAGATACATTTAAATTTGAATAATAGATGTTATTTTTAAACCTACACATAATTTCCAAACAAATTGATAAATAAATTGATTTTCATATAATAATAGCCAAAACGTTATCTAAATGATAACAATATACATCGATATGGATCAGCATTTGAATGCATGCAATTATATTAAAATTTAACGGGAACATCCCACGTTACACACAATCTATCTTTAAAGATAACAATATGGCCGCTGTAAAGATAAAGATTTAGATCGCCCACGACGATATTGAAGATTGTTTAAAAATATAATATACGTATAAATAATAAACGCAATGGCTAAACTGAACAAAATTAGGTTAAAATGATAAATTTAACATTTTGATTATCATCCACTGCTAAAATATACTTTCTTTTGATTCCATTTTTTTGGCTTTGGACTTATAAGTATTTTTAAAAACATAATTAGGTTGTGCTCACAGTTGTGCTCTTCCTTTTTTCATAATAGTCAAGGAAAACCTTCGTATTTCTTTTAAATAATTTTGTTTTATTTTCACTATTCCCTTAAATACTACTTTATAATTAATATAAACAATTTGCAGCTAATAATATTATTGTAGAAAAGTAATCTTCGTAACATCGAGTCAATAAAAAATTGAATTTAATTTTTTGTGCGAAAAACAATTTAATTTCATCAATATTAAAACTTAAAATCTAATACATAGTAAGCTTATATCATAAATTTTATATTATAATCTCCTAAGAACCTCGTTCGTTAAAAATAGTTTAACTAATAAGCAAACGTGTTGTTTTTTATATTATATCGCGTTCAAAATCGAATAAATTGGCAATAAAAATATTTCGTTAAGTATTAACTGGTTTCAAAAACAGTAAAACGTAATATCTTGTTAAATTAAGAACAATTTAAAGGCATTTAAAATCCGTATTTATAATTTTATTTATTCGTAAATTTATAGGTAACAAACCCACACTTGAAGGGGATGTGCTCTTCAAGATCCTCCATTTAAGAAGCTACAAAGAGAAATAAATAGGTAGTATAATAATTACAAAGAGAATATATTATTTACAACAATATTATATTTTCACATAAAGTATAAGTAAAACATAACGCTACTATAATCGTGTCAACTTTTACAAATGCTCTTAAATAAATTATTATAATGCTATCAGTATCAGTAACTTTAAAGCCACTGTGTATTTTTAATTCACATCTATACTAATATTATAAAGCTGAAGAGTTTGTTTGTTTGTTTGAACGCGGTAATCTCAGAAACTACTGGTCCGATTTAAAAAAATATTTCGGTGTTTGATAGCCCATTTATCGAGGAATGCTATAGGCTTATATTATTATGTATATTTATGTATATCATCACGCTAAGATAAATATGAGTGGAGAAATGCGGGTAAAACCGCGGGGCACAGCTCCATACATTAAGTATGCAGAATTAAAGTTCGCTGACGTCCTAATAACTACAGATAAATTTATCAAGTAGATAATGCAGTTCCCGATATTCTCGGAGTTACCAAACTTATATTATATTCTTTCCAAATACAATGCTTATAGCCGCAATGCGTCATTGTACTAATAATTCAAACAAAAGTTAGGTGACCATGAATTTAGTACAAGGGAGTCTCATTCACAAGTTAAGAAGTGTGTTCACCGAAACTTTGCATCGAACTTTTTTGGACAATTGAATTTTTGTAAAGTTTTAGTGGGATATAAATATTATAGTTCTTCTCATGTGGCTGTTTTTCCGCAATACATGTCACGTCATATTTTGTGATTGAGTAAGTACGATTTTGGTATCTTTGTATCTTGCCAAAGAAGTTTCACTTCTGACACGTATGCTCGGCACGCACGCTCTTTTCTATACTTTTATCTAACCGCCCGCGGCTTCGCCCGCTTTGTCTAAAATCAAATAAATTATATACTAAAACCTTCCTCTTGAATCACTCATCAAAAACCGCATCAAAATCCGTTGCATAGTTTTAAAGATTTAAGCATACAAAGGGATATAGATACAGAGAAAGGGACTTTGTTTTATACTATGTACTTATGTAGTGATAATATAAAACTGATGGTGGTTTCTTGAAATCGTTAGAACATTTCTGTCAGCACTCCCTTAGCACCAGTGCTAAGGGAGTGCTGACAGAAATGTAACAAATCTGGAACAAAAAAAAAAATAATGAATAATAATTCTAAATGATAAAAAATAAAAATATATTTCCATGCGAAGTCAGTTTAATTAGTCCTAGTAGACTAAACTTTGGGAAATTATTTTTATTCACAAGGAAACCATATTCCAACTTTTCGTGAACCTCATTTAGAGTTTTAATAATGTAATATTACACGTGATTCCTCTTTTTATTTAAATATTAATTAGTTTCTCGTCATCGAGCAGTGGTTAGTGGTTAACTTTGACTTCAATCAAATAGTAGCGGGTTCGAGTCCACCCAGAGTAAAAAAAATGTTCGTGAAATTTTTTACATTAAGTACCTGTTTGTGTATTCTGTGAGTTCTATTTATCTAGGTATTATTATGAATGAATAGTTTTTTTTTATACATTTATAGGTTTTGACGGACAGATATAAAAAAATCATACATACTTTAATTTTTTTGTATGTATATAAGCTTCATGCTATACTAATGTATCTAGCTTGAATAGAGTGTGTTGAATAACTAAAACCTTTTTTGGAATACATTTGAATAGAAATTCCACATTAGGTCTAAAAATGTACGCTGGGGAGAAAATTGTATACAACTGGGTTAAGGACAAAATCATTTTGCAATTAAACGTTAAAAAAAGGTAAAAGTGAATGTATTTTTAATAAATTCCTAAAGAAATATGTTTAAACTAGCTGTTCCCCGCGGTTTCAGCCGCATTGCTCCGCTCCTGTTGGCCGTAGCGTGATGATATAGAAGGCCTATAGCCTTCCTCGATAAATGGGCTATCTACCACCGAAAGAATTTTTCAAATCGGACCCGTACATCCTGAGATTAGCGCGTTCAAACAAACAAACTATAATATTAGTATAGATAAATACTCTGTGTTGTAAATGGGAATCAAAAGGTATTGCGTAGGTAGATTTTAATTATATCAAAACAGTCCTTAATTTTTGCTTATAAGCATAAAATAAACATTAATAATATGCTGTTGAGTTCATTTTATCTTAGTTTTATTTTAATGTGTCAAAATCAGTATCAAATGAGTCATAAATTTTAACTTGTCATGATTCTAGTATATGCTTTATTTAAAAAAAAAAAACGTTAAAATACATTATTTATGAAAAGTTGAAATAGTGTAAAATATTATGTTAAGTTACCTAAGTAAAATAGAACTCATTTGTCGGCAAACATTTTAATGACAGGTAAAATTATTTAAGATAAACTGCCATGTTGAAATGGCCTATCCATATAAAATATATAGACTGAGTTCTTAACAGTAGACTTTTATCCACAGCAAAGCCAGTATCTACTGAGTCTTTATAACCTGCAAACAGAACTCTAAAATGCAACCCAGCCAAATCTTCTCTTTATATAAATATAAAAATGAATCGCAAAATGTGTTGGTAAGCGCATAACTCGAGAACGGCTGAACCGATTTCGATAATTCTTTTTTTATTATATTCCTTGAAGTACGAGGATGGTTCTTATGTAGAGAAAACGTAAATATTATGTACCACGGGCGAAGCCGGGGCGGACCGCTAGTTAAAAATAACTTATTCAATATAACAAGTCAGGTGCGCAACTAGCAATCAATTTTATAGATTTATTCTTACGGTGCATTTACATCAAACGAGCGAATGCTCATTCTAACCCCACTATGTCAATTTATTTTAGCGTAGGCCGTAAAGCATTCTTTCGTTTTTCAGTGCGTTCGAAAAGATTCTATACAATGTTCCTATACCGAATAACAATTCAAGTTTTTATTCACACTAAAAGATCACGAAAGAATGCTCTTGCTCTTGCTCTAGCTTTATGTTCGTTTGATGGAAATGCACCGTAACGTCGAAACATCGTTATATTCGATTGCTATAAAGTTCAAAGGTCGATTGACCTTTAGAAGCATAGGTTGACATGTTTTTCAAGGACGGACGAACTTTAATTTTAGGGTATAAAATACTGTTGTTACGGTGTTTTCATGGTTGAGGGATAAATTTTTATTTAGATTAAATCAAAATAAATAAGTCATTCTTGGTAAGTAGGTAGGTAGGTACTCATTAATTATACTTTACGTTACCTACATTTTGTTTAATCTTGTTTTTCCTAAAATTGCAGTCTTTTTTTATTAGCATTGTATGTCAGAAAATAAATGCTTTTCCTTATTTACCTACTTTTTCATTTATTCTGCTATGTTCAATTTATTTGCATACCTATAATTGAAATATATTTGCATCTTGTTTATAAGACGAATTCTTGCCGAGCGAAGACAAAACAGATAATTATGAGAGTCTATACGTGAATCAAAAACCAATTTGTAGGCGATTTTCAATACATTTGACAACTTTCAGCCAATAATTTGCTGCATCATTTCATGAATGAAGTAACGCATATAGACCAGTCTGTAATGGTACCTAATTGCTTCATTTTAATGGTAATGGCTTCTAAAACATTAAAAGATTGACTTATATTTATACGTTTGATATCGATATATGACTATCATAGGTGCCTATTTACATAATTTATTGACATTTATATCTATTTTTAACATCTCAATAACAATATAGTAAATTGACCTACGAAAATAACTTATAAATTTATCTTGTTATCACGCTATGTCCTTCCAAAGGTCACTTCATATAATTTCGGATTAGTAAACTGCTATTTGACCTCAAATCCAGTTTTTAACCGAAACGAGATGGTATATGAATATTCATTGCTCGGAATTAATATTAATAAGCTGTGTTATGCTTGTAAATTATATTATTCTTATTTGTTTTATTGTAAAAGTTTGTATCGTATGCTGTTTTTACCCGACTGCCAAAGAAGGAGGGTAATGTTTTTCGAGTGTATGTAAGTATGTATGTATGTCTTTTCCTTTGTGACCACCTGTAGCCTAAACGGCTTGATGGGTTTTGATGTATGAGGTATCGTTAGATTTGTCTTGATTACGGGAGTGTCATAGGATACATTTTATCCTAAAAGTCCCACGGGATAAAGACATAATAATATTTTTTCTAAATTTCCCTTTATTTAGTGTGCAGTCGGGTATTTTGTTTTTTTAATAATAATCTTGTTATAATTATAGTTCTTACTAGACATACAAATTAATATTTCTCTACTAATTTAATCAATGTTTTATCTCTTGCCTTTTATCATGTTTTTTTTTTATCTATAAGAGAAATAATAAGAAGCAATTAATTTTAGAATCAATGTGGAAACGTCAAATAAGAAAATATTATAGTTGGCTATCATCATACTATTATTTTTTCAAGCTCTACAGTTGTAGAGATTGTATTGAAATTTTAAAATACAAAAGTACGTTAATAATATAAAAAAAATCCAATGCAGTGGTTAATCCATGAGGTCTTTAATTCGATGTCAGAAAAAATAACATAAGTAACACATAAAGCGTAATATCACATCAAGAATGTCGACTCTTAAAATAGTTATGAAACGCATACACTAGACGAAAGTAGTTTATTCAAATAGAATATTATATTCTCGTTTGCTACTTAAACAATTAAGGAAGGACGATTTAATAAAACGCTACTTATGTTGTGAATAGAACTTATTACATCTAGACGCTATTATATGACGTAATTATGACATTTCTAGAACATTACTACATGTATGTACTACATGTATGTCTGTATGCCTAAATCTTTAAACTTTCTTTAAAACTACGAAACGGATTTTGATGCGGTTTTTAATAGAAAGAGTGATTCAATCGAAAGGCTTTAGTATATAATTTACTAGGTATTAGATAAAGCGGGCGAAACTACGGGCGGATTGCTACTCCATCTTGCGAATGATCCATTTTTAGTTTGACTGAGTGTGAGTGTAGTGGTTAATGCCTGATTTTATAGGGGTCCTAGATTCGATTCTTGGAGACTAAAATTTATATACTACACAACTGAACTAGCTACTTATAATGATAACTTGCTTTTTTCTTTTCTTCAAGTTAATTCAAATCTGCCCACGATAGAAATAACTTCAATTTTAAATTATGCAATGATGCAAAACTAATGATAAGTTTCCTCTTCTAATAAAATGACAAAGATTTATGAACACGTGGTTATTATTTCGTTCGTAGTTTAATGATTGATTTTGGAAGATATGTGAAATATTCATTTGATGCTCAGATTTGATGCCACTGTACATTAGTTAAGTGTCAAATTGATTAGATTTAAACCTACCTACGTTCACAAACAACCGGTTTTTGTGTTTATTAATTTATCATTTAAAATCCAGTCGATCGCTACAAAAAATATGGAATTATGATTTAATTTATTTGGCAGATGTTTTGGTTTTGCGTGAATATTATACATTTATTATTAAATGGTTTAGAACGTGGTTTGTTCGTATTATTTGTTTACAGGGTAACGTGCTACTACAGACAGCTAGTCTGCGTGTCGAGTCAAAAATATAAGTTGTTGATATTATGTCACTAACCTCAAACCATTATTTATTTCATTATTTGTGTTATTTTTGTCTCTATATTCATAAAGGTAACAATAATATTATGTCTATACACAATTTTATTAAAATGGATCATACCTAGAGCCTAGCATATTTTTTATATAATAACTCTTTAAAAAATTATTATGCTATTGCCTATTGCTTCTTAGCACGATGAGTAGATAATATCTACTTATGTAGGTAACATAGAATTTTAAGCATAGCGTACAATGTACATGCTTCATTAATGTAGGCTAAGCTTTCTTTAATTGTCAATAATTAAGCTTATATTTCTCCGAGGCGACAGAAAGCCATAAAAAATCATATCATAAATATCATTTTCATCAAACACCTGTGAAAAGTATTTATGAAAATCACGTCAAATGGCCTCATTTTAAAATGTTAACATCGCAGTTGTTGATCTTATAGTAATTTGTTTTTAACGTTAGTTATAAATCATGTTTAAAGAGCTTTTATGATGTAAATGTTTAGAAATAGTGACGCAAATAAATGAAGCGTTTATTTAATTCTTAATCTGTGATTTTTATCGAATCTTAATGTCGTAATGGAATCACTTTTTAAATAACTTATGGGCACATTTTATGCGCATGAGTATGAAGATATAGATTTGTTGTATTTGAATTAATAATGATTAAATTCAATTCTGATATTTTTGTCTAATAATAAAGAATATTTGCTATTCTGTAAGGACTAAAATATAGACGTAGTAGGTAAGTATAGTAAATAGATTTCAGAACTCTATAACTCTTCTATAGGTGTAATTTTAAAACTATACTAATATTATATAGAGCTGAAGAGTTTGTTTGAACGTGCTAATCTCAGGAACTATAATTGGTCCGATTTGAAAAATTCTTTCGGTGTAATATATGGGGGTCTTCAAGAGGAGAGTGAACAGGTACATTCTAGGGAAGCACGCTCCATCTTAGGCCACATCTCAGCTTACCATCAGGCGAGATCGTGGTCAAGCGCTCCCCTATCGCAGCATAAAAAAAAAAAAATATAGCCTATTCATCGAGGAAGGCTATAATATAATATCATCACGCTAAGACCAACAGGAGCGGAGCCACGCGGGTAAAACCGCTGAGCGCAGTTATATTATGAGCAACTATGTTATATAATTTTAAATGGAAACTATGATTATCATTTTCGTATACCTTCTAAGTAATTAACAGACTACTCGCTCTTTTGAAAAGTAATTTCGCTCATAAATATTATAACCTACCAAAAACTTTATTTTTAAAATATGAACTTGCGTTGAAATGCTTCTTTTATTCAGGTAAAAGGGTCTTATACAAAATTTAAAAGAAAATTAGGCATCTGAATAATTTGAAATGGAAAGATCTGGATTGAGATCCCACAAATCGTCTTTAAAATGCGCTTAAAATCAAATAAATAAGTACTAGAAAGTCTTGAATATAAAATAAGAATTTTTTTATTGACCTTAAAATATTGATTCAACTTTCTGAATATTAATTAACATTTATATTTTAATGTTATATGGCAATCGTTGTTTTGATATATTTTGTCACGCAAGGTTTCATAAATTAGGTATGTTTTTGGTTAATTACCAACTCATATACATTATCAAACATCTCTTTTATATTATCTGACTAATGTCCTTTTATAATAATACCTCCATCTGTGTGTCTTAAATCGCAGATGGCTGACCAAGGCCAAGGATCGGCAACTGTGGCACATTATGGGGGAGGCCTTCGTCCAACAGTGGACTTATCCGGGCTGAATGGATGGATGGATGATGGATGGTGTGTCTTAAATGAAAATATTTGCAAATAAGTAACATTAAGACAAAAAGAAGGGTATGCTTATGTAAGTTTGTAAGTACTTAATCGATAAACTTAAAATTCTCTGACTATCAGAAAGCTACATCTCTACTGAGTAACATACGCCATTCTGTTTTATTCCGGGCCAACCCAAGCGAAGTCAGGGCAAGCGGCTAGTCTTATAATACAATATATCACACAGTCCCTTTAAGAACTTACGTTTCAACAACAATACAGTCCCCTACGTCTCGACAAAGGCAGACGGAATTAAAAGCAAAAAGACTTGCCAAGCTTTTTGTTTTCATTTCACAATCTTAGGATGTCAACGTTTTTGCGCTTTGAATTAATGAAGATGGGACTGAATGACCGTTTCGTATAGCTTTACAACAAGAGGTTTTTAGTTTGATACGCGAGTTTGCTTCTAGAAAGCTGGCAATCGTATCCTACTAGTTTTATATATGCGAAAGTTTGTGTTTGTTTGGCACTCTTTCACGGTAAACTGCGGAACCGATTTTCATGAAATTTGACAAACATATAGACGGTTAGTTGGATTAACACATACGAAAGTTTTTATCCCGAAAATGTTACGGGAACTGGAACTGCGGGTGACAAGCTAGTTTTTAAATAAAAATAAGTATAGTTTTGTAAATAAAAATAATTATAGTTATTTTTAATGCACGAGTGTCATACGATGAAATATGATAACATAATCGTTTAAAGTAAATGGTTATTCTTCAACCGTTCCCAAAAAACGGCGGAAGGTACTCCATTCTATAATAGGCGCATTTTATTATCATTGATTTATTTTATTTGATTGGATTTTAGTATCTTTTTAAGCGTAGAAAATCTAATAAAACATTTAAAATGTGATTAAAAATTGAATAAAAATTAACGTAGTACATGTGATTAAGTCATTAACACAGTTCATTAGCATTTTAATCATTTACTTCCCATATTAAAATAGAGTTCATATTTAAAACGTTCAAATATAAAGCAAAATAATATTATCTATACTAATATTATAAAGCTGAAGAGTTTGTTTGGACGCACTAATCTCACTCGTCGTCTCTCTACTGGTCCGATTTGAAAAATTCTTTCGGTATCAGATAGCCCATTTATCGAGGAATAATATAGGCTATATCATCACGCTAAGACCAACAGGAGCGGAGCAATGCGGGTGAATCCGCGGAGCACAGCTAGTATATTATAAAATAGAAATACTATAAAAAAGCCGCGTTTAATACAGCCTTCATTAAGCCCAGCATAATTACTGTGAGGTGAAACAGACCCTACGTTTCTTTAAAAAACGCTTCAAAAAACCTCGTTGAAATGAAAAGGGTTAACGTTAAAGTAATCGAGTGTCATTACTTGACTATGAATAAATTACGCAAGTTCTCGGCTCGCTTTGTGCAATAGAGTTTAGTGGAAGTGATAGGCGATAGCGATTTTTATACATTACATCATAGAATGTATGTTCTACTATCTAGTATTTGAAGGAACAATTGTTATTTATTTGTCTTACATTAATTAAAGTTTGTATAGGTATCTATTTGAAAAAAAATCTATAATAACAGAAGTATATGTTTAATGTTTATTGCATTGCATTGCACTTTAGGATATTTTTTTCGGGTGCATAGTATTCCTTAATTTTAATGAACAGTTATTCGTTTCATCATTTTCTTATATCGATATATTTCGTTTACATATTTTAGATTCAAAATATAATACAAATCTAACAATACATTTCTCCCATTTCGCTCAAACTGCTCTACCTACTTTCAACAGTCCCCTTTTCAAACCAATCGCTTCCGCTAATGCCTTGTCCCTCAATTTACGCCTCAACACGGACTCAAAGTAAGAGCGGACAAAATTCGCCATTACAACACAGTACGCCCTACGATAAAATTGTCCTGGGCGCCAACGGGAAATTAACTTTGTAAGGCTTTGAGTAAAAATATCATACTGTATCATATAATATTATGGTGTAATACATATTTTACACTAACGTATTTTCCTTGTGTAAGTACGTATATGTATGAGTTTTTGAATTCGTTTAGGTATGGCCGCGTAAAGAATATATCTTATTATGGATGTAACCTTTTTGAGCACTCTGTATAAAGCGTAGTAAAATTATATTTATAATTCTAGTATATTTTACTCTGTAATATTAAGTTAGTTTATCCTATCTATACTAATATTATAAAGAGAAAAGGTTTGTATGTATGTATGTATGGTTTTCACGCATAAACTACTGAACCGATTATAATGAAATTTAGCACACATATAGAGGGTAACTTGGATTAACACAAAGGATAGGTTTTATCCCGGAAATTCCACGGGAACGGGAACTATGCGGGTTTTCCTTTACGACCGCGGGCGAAGACGCGGGCGAAAAGCTAGTTATTTTATATAATGCTCCTTTTCTACGTCTTTCTACGACCATTTACTTAAAATTTTCCGCGAAAAGCAGCTCGGAGTAGATCGTAGCACGGCTCAGGAATACGGCGGCACACGCCTAATGACGTAAAATAGCAATTTTATATTAATTTGAGTTTGACTTTAGATCAATAATCCGTTTTTTCTAACTCATGCTTATAAAAGCACCAAGATAATAACACGACAAAATAAACATTAAAATCGAATGAATAGAAAAACAGTATACATGATCGAAATATGTATGGTGTAAAAAGTAGCGTGCCTATGCTAAACTCGAATAAGAAATTTGCGTAAATAAGACATTTTACTCAGAATTATCTAAACAAATATATTACAACATAAATAAGCAAGATAATTGCTGGCTTCACAGTTTTAAGGCTTGATGAAGAACAGGAAGGAGGAAAAAAATTAGCTGAAAGCCAGATATTACGGAGTCTCTTGTAATTAACTCACAGTAATTTCATTTGCTGCGAAAATGTGTTTTACCGAGGAGTAAAAATTGAGGTTGTTCAGGTCTAGAATAGTAAGGAACTACGGAGAATTACAGAGTAGGTAAATACAGAGGCGCTATTTAATTGCTCGTTATTTACCTGTGTACAAACTAGTTTGGTGTTTATCCTTTAGAGTTTAGATTGATAATATTATGGTCTGTTTTTGAACGTAAACAAGGTATAGGTAACTTTTTTGTGTGACTAATAATAAATTTGTACATGCCTCTAAGTGACTACAAAACTGTTTATTAAAACGTAAGTATAGCTGTTTTAGTGAAACATTATATACCTATATTATATTTTATAACAGTTTCCAGGCATTTCAGTGAACTACACCTTTAAACATGCCTGCTTTTACAGGCAAATTATTTATAACAACCACTACTATAGCCCTAAGCATTCAAAATACATTTTTAAAACCACTGACCTACTTCCAAACCTACTATAATACAAAATCAGCGTTGCACTAGACCTGAAGTAGATATTTTCATATTGAACAAAGTACACTTCACGGTAAGAAGCACAGTTCAAGCTATGGCTGGTAACAAAGCCAATGCAATGCTGGCAAGCAATATGATGTAACGTGAAATTTTCTCAACCAAAAAGAGCATTCGCTAGAACAATAACTGGGTGCGCGCAGCGTAAACAGTGTCTGCGTCTGACAAACTTATTACTTGCAATCTTATTAGTCACTTAAAGAGTGGTTCTAGACTTTTCTATAAGCTTTTAAGAAAAATATGAGACCGTAAAGATGATGAAGTTAATATAATATTAGATGGAATCCATATATTCCAATTTTATATCAACTTTCTTTTATCCTCGGCTCATTTTGGTTCGAAATTCCTTAAAATAAGTTAAGAGTATTTTATACAGATGTGCCATCAAAAAATAAACGAAGAAAATGAACAAATTTAAATGCAAATAATTGAAAAATATTTTATAAACGGGTGCACGATGAAAACGATTATATCCGATATGAAAACGATAAATCAGACATAAGAAAATATGCCAATATAGTAAAGTTATAACATTTTCTATTCCAATATTGCAAAATTTCTGAGTTTTAATGAAAAACTTCATAACAAATACCATTCGAATACTTAACATACACAGAAATTTACAAAGAAACTTCTTGAAAGAGACAACTATCTAAAGAACACAGCAATTCAAATATGAATTCCACAAACAGCTAGTGCCCTAAAGTTGAAACTTGCTAAAAACATAAATACAGAAAAGTACCACGATAGCCATGTTGAGAATTATTTTGGTAACCCGTCCGTGTTGTTAAGGATTGCAAGAAGGTTTCGTGTTATGAATAAATTAAGAAAGTTTAGCTTGCTGAGGGTACATCGCGAATGTTGGATGTTGAGTTTAACTTTGTCAACCGATACCGTTACAATAAAGGACTGGAACATTCTAATCTGAAACACAATTCGGAATATTTTAGGTGAAATTTGGAATTAAACAAAATTTACCGTGGAAAGTTAAAGTAATGAATGGTTCAATATTATTTTCTGTAACGCCTTAAAGCCTATTTGCGGTTGCTATTGCTATTGAAGCCTAAATGGCGGTGAGGGAAGTACAATTTTACTATATTATATAAGCCTTATGGTGTAGCTATAACGTCGCTAGCATGATGGATGCACAACGGAGATAAAAAATAGAGAAGTAAAAGCACAAAAGTTGAAACACGAAAACATAGACCGAGTAATAAGCAGCTTTCCTATAGAAAAAGTGAAATGCTATAAAAATAATAACATAGTTTGGATTCCTATCATCACCTTACTAGAAAATTCAACCGAAATAGAATATCAAACAAGATCTGAACCATTAGCTTTACAATTCTGAAACGAATAGTCTCATTATGCCTATATTTATTCACACAGTCATGTAACCAACCGCAAAATGAGTCGCAATGTATGACACCCGTTCATATTACGAGCGAAACCGAATGTAAAGCGAATGTAATATTATCGCAACAAAACCTCAAACTTGCTGGCTCTCCGCCTAACCACGCGATTCTCTCTGTATTCTCCCCATTGCGACAGCACGATAATCATTATTCGAAATACATCGCTCTTCGTGTAGGAATATTAGAGAGTGTTAATACGAAGTTAGGTAGGTGGCAAGCAATGGACATCGTATTGTGTTTACGCTCTGTTTAACGATGTAGTGATGTTAGAGTATTTCTTGCTATTGTCGTAAATTGTAAGCGCTTCCTAAATTTGAATGTGTGAGATACCGCAGTTTTATTCATTATTGTTTTTATTTCTTTTCTTGTAACAGTAACAATTGTGAGGCTTAATTAATTATATAATATGGTGTGTCGTGGTATGCTTTTTAATATCCAATATTAAAATATTATAATATATAATATATATATTATAATATAATATATAGATGTTTATTAGATTTTTTTCGCACATTTGATAAACCTAACTTAATGTTTCAGATAGCTTCTCATCATCAGTCTTAACATACAACTTTTCCTGAAAAATTATCAGTCAGTGTTTAATATCGAAATTATTAAAAGGCTACTAGGTAACTAGAGTAAAACGCGATTGACAATCCAATAAAATATTTATTATCAAATCATACAATAGATTTTTTAATTCTTTTGTCTCATCATATTTTTATTCGATATACAATTTTAACCAGATATCCCCTTCAAAGATGACTGACTAGCAGTTCTGGCTTTCTATTTTCACAGGAACTAGTTAAAAAGCATTAAAATGCACAGACGTGCGACTGAAACGTCTTATAGCCCCTCGTCTCAACGAGTCGTAATCATCGCAACCAACCCTGGGGTGTGGAGAGACACTCCTTGATTTCATTAGGGCGGTGTAGAGGAGCGTCTTTGCGATTAAGTAAAGATTAAGTCGTCATTACAATATTTGCATAGAGTAATGCAGAATATCTTGTTAGTTTGAATACTATGTACGCCTACAGTATTATAAGAAAAAATGTATATAAATCTAATTCATAATTCTAAAAATAACCTTAAAACAAATATTACCTTTACTTCTGTATATAACATGATATAACAATAATTAATAAGAACCTATATAATGCAGTGTTCTTTAAATTTATAGACCATAGTTTTTTTTTTTCATTTAAACAATATATCTAATATTACAAATTAAAAAAAAAGTAAATAAAATAAATTTGGCAGTCGCTTGCGTATAATCACCCTAAAAGAAATAGAGTGTAGGGGAAACAGTTTTTATCGCAGTAATTTGTAGTGTCTAGTGGCTATATAATCTACGCCGTTTAAATATATTATTATATGCTGTAAAACATAGTTATTTAAAAGTAGACTCTAAAGTTAAACGGGTTAAGCTTTAAATTTGAATGTGATTAATGTGTCTAGAGTTTATATACCACTTAATATGTAGTAATCGCATTAGCTACCCAATTCATTATGATCCAAGAATGAATATTATACATTAATTTTTAAATTTTATTTCTTAGAATTTAATAATTTTTGTAAGATTTAGCACATTTTCTTTCAAAAATTAAAAGTTTACGTCACATAGACAAAACAATGACAATTCTGTACTATTTTTTTTATAATAGATGCGAAAGAGTGTTTGTTTGTGTTTCTTTCTTTTGTAACGGAGTGATTTTATGATATGATGTTTGTGTCTAGGATAGTGGCATAGGCTATTTTTACTGAGTTAGAATGTCTGATTACTACGGGAATTTCCTTTATACTTGAGACGAGGCCGTAAGCTACTAACAAAGTTGCCAAAAAACCCACCATCCTTCAATCTCGAATGATAAATGCACATATCGCAAGATACTATTCATTTGATCGATTCATACTCCGGGTAATCCGCACCCAGATTGCACTGCCTGTGTCTGTTGAGTGTCAATTTAGTGGTGCCTATGTGGGATGAATTACGTGCCAAATTCTACACGGTAATGCCTTGCGACGTGCTTCGTAAATAATTGAGAGGGATTTCATTATGGAAAGTTCTTCTGGAAAAATCTGTGCATTGAAAAATCGAGTGTATGGACGGACATTTTTGTTATGTTAGAATGGTCTGGTGGGTATAAGCGTGACGTTTTAGCTCGCCTTAGATTTAATTAGTATGAAATAAATAGAGAGAAGAGAGATAAGTGATAATTTATATCGAAGTTATTGTATGGTAGAGTCAAAAGAAACATGAAAATGATGGCACAAATAAATTTTATCTCTATTTCAGTTATATATTTCTTTTATCGGATGATCACATTTTGCGACCTGTAACTACCGAATACAAAGTATTATAATTGATTCCTTCATATTTTAAAACGATTTTTGTAACTACGATTGTATTGGATAAATTGTAGAAGACGGTTATTTATAAGTATGGAGTAAAATAACATAATAATTCATCTTTTTTCTCAATATTCTATCCTACTAATATTATATATGCGAAAGTTTGTGAGGATGTGTGTGTTTGTTACTCTTTCACGCAAATACTACTTAACCGATTACAATGAAATTTAACACACATATAGAGGATAACTTGGATTAACACATAGGTTTTATCCCAGAAATCCCACGGGAACGGGAACAATGCGGGTTTTCCTTTGAAAACGCGGTCGAAGCCGTGGGCGGTACACATACACATAACATAGTACACATAATAACAATAATTATTATTGTAATGTCGTTATCTTTACCTCAAAACTTATTTGCCAATTGTATTCTAACGCCATTCAATATAAACTTAACTTAAACACGATCAATAAATTCTTTCCAACGTTCAATTGGAACCGTAACAAACTTTACTATGCCAATAATTTAACCGAACTAAGCCCAAGGTCACATGAAGCGTTCCCCCAGATAAGGGTCTGTACATACCGTAAATTTCGAAGCATTGTTTTAATTGTTGCCCAAGATTTATAGACTTGCAAACGATAACAATTAGTGTTGTTCAATTGATTCTGAATGCTTGTTACATTCTATAGCTTTTAGGAATTCTGTTGTGTTGGTATTGGTTCGAAGAAATTCTGGTTATTCATTATTGTAGACTCTAGTTAAGTGTCTCGGTTGAAGTGGATGAAAATGCAAAAATAATGTACATTATTGTGTTTTGTTTGAAGAAAATATTATTCAATATAATTATAAATTTAATTAAAGCTTGTTTATTTGAACTAATCTCAGGATCTATTACAAAAATTCTTACACCAGTCGATCTGTATGTAATCCGTGTATGTAATCGCTAGTAAAACATAATATTTTGGTAATAATAAGTTCATGAAACTCCATGACCTTTAAAGAAGAACATTAAAAGACTTACCCTTTACGAAACAAAATATATTACAAACCCGTACCTAACTATTTATTTCGCTTACTATATTCCCACACGTGGATTTGCTCGCGTTGTCTAAAACTTAACAATATATTAAACAACTACTTACCTCTTGAACTATCTATAAAAAACACATCAAAATACATGTGTAGTTTTAAGATCTAAAAAAACATAGAGACAGCGGGAAATGACTTTGTTGTATATTATATAGCGATGTAATGTTTATAAAATACATAATATATTTAATATATTAAATTCTACTTATTATTTATAAATTAACTAGCGGTCCGCCCCGGCTTCGCTCGTGGTACATATTTACGTTTTCTCTCCTTAAGAACCATCCTCGTACTTCAAGGAATATATCTAATAAAAAAAGAATTATCGAAATCGGTTCACCCGCTATAATAGGGATTCATTTTTATATATTATAGAGATAAAATTTTAAATATTAATTTTCACGGAAAATGTGCAATAGGGTCTTCTCGAGGTTCCGTTCGTAGTAAGGCCGTAATCTCACCAATTAAGTTTCATATAATAGAAGGTGACCTCTCTTCGAAACGAAGGTAATTGCTTGAGATTGCTTCTCAAAGAGCAAATTAAAAGTAAATTTCACTGAAATTTGCGACTTTTAACTAGAACATTTTTATTTATGTTTCATTCCATATAGTAAATTTTAAAGATGGTCAAATATTACAATTACGTAATAAATACCAGTTTTTTGTTATTTTGTACGATGTAAACCAATACACTGATTTTAACAAAACTTGCAGTGATGACAAATTTAAAGTACATATAATGCTATGAAGAAACTATTTCTTTTCTAGAAGAAAACAAACCTCCCCTTTGAAGTCAATTAAAATGACGTCACATTCATATTTAAGTAGTTAACTGTGACGTCATAGTAATTTCTAAACTCATTTATCAAGAATTCAATGACGAATTTAAATACATACAATTTGATGCATTTTGGAAGTTTCCCAAACCGTGGGAGCTTGTATGACAAAATTGTCACCATACTATCAAGTATTTATTCATCAAAAGGTTTTGTGTAACTGTAATAGCCCTGACTTTTAAATGGCAAAGCGATTGGAGGTACCAATTGTTATGTTTGTATCATTGTTGTTTTGATATTAGCGTTTACTTTGATTATTATTGCGTGTGGGATAGATATACGGTTTTATTAAATTATTTTTCCTTATGAGAATAACGGGTACATAAGCCATTTTATTTATAAGCAATAAAGACGAAATAATGAGACGCTGAAGCAAGGTATTGTGGTAATCCACAATCAAATAGTGGAACATTATAGGCATATTTAACATTATATATCAGAGATGCCATAATATTAAATACTTTAAGAGACTAGAAAAATCCTATGTATTTTAAAAACGTTTGCAAGAATTACTCTTACACGCAAAAACATCAAATCAGATCAGTAATCAATTTGATAGAGATAGACAATAATCTACATAAACACATAGTATACTTTTATCCAGATACCAAGCGATACAGTATAGAATATTAGTCAGTAACCGCAGTACCAATCAAATCTGCGGTTTGGATGCAATATTATTTATCCTCCATATAATTAACGGCGCACTCAGCTTTGTGCATTATATATGAACCTCTTACGGTGATGTTAAGTACTGTGTCCTTCAGTTTCAAATTTCAAATTTATTTATTTGTTTCACAATTTTTACAACTCATATAAATTGTAGTAAATCCCTGGTTAACCCACTAGGAAAAACCTGTGTGGGGTCAACCAGTTTGGTTAAATTTATGGAAGTGGGGCTATTTATAGATACTGGGAGCAACAAAATCCGATGAATATCCATTTCTACATAAAAATAAGAGGGCGTTTTCTCTACATACCTACGCTTAAATATAAAGAACATTGCTAGCTAGTGTTAATTAGAGAAATCAATTCATATTTTAAAAATTACATTATAATATACTAGCGGTCCGCCCCGGCTTCGCCCGTGGTACATATTTACGTTTTCTCTACATAAGAACCATCCTCGTACTTCGAGGAGTTTAATAAAGAAAGAATTATCGAAATCGGTCCACCCGTACACGAGTGATGCCGTGACCATGGAAAACGGGTTTCATTTATATATATATTAACATTGGCTTGCTGATTAAACAGGAAATCTCACAAAATATAACTAATTTTCCAATAACTTTTGTTACATAAAACCGTGAAAGTTCAAGTTCTACTAATCATACCAGCTTTATAAGTTTATAACTTATAATAATTGTCATCACTACATAGTATAAAACAAAGTCGCTTTCTCTGTCCCTATGTCCCTATGTCCCTTTGTATGCTTAAATCTTTAAAACTACGCAACGGATTTTGATGCGGTTTTTTTAAATAGATATAGTGATTCAAGAGGAATGTTTAAGTATATAATTTATTAGGTTTTAGACAAAGCGGGCGTAGCCGTGGGCGGTAAGCTAGTTAAATATCATTAAGTACCAAATCACTTTTCCTCACAGAAACATTTCGAAAACATTAACATCTCAACCCTTTAATACAAAACGAAGCGCTGAAAGGCAAGTTTCTAGTCCAGCGAGCAGTTTCCGCAGTATTTCAAGTCAGACAGATAAATAATTACAATACGCAAAGCCTACGCAGTAATTCAAACGCCCTTCTGGAATTTTCTATGGCCAAGAGCTGAAGAACGATTTACGATTTATGATTATTGTATCGGTGTTTTTTTTCACAAAAAGCTCTATTCGCACGGAAAGCTTAATTTTCATAAAAAAGCTCTAATCGCATGGAGAGCTTAATTTTCACAAAAAGCTCTAATCACACGGAAAGCTTAATTTT
>CAJQZN010043002.1:25086-50337 GCA_907164685.1 Colias eurytheme
AATTTTCACAAAAAGCTCTAATCGCACGGGGAGCTTAATTTTCACAAGAAGCTCTAATTCAATCACGCCTTAACTACTGAACCAATTTGCATGAAATTTGGTATAGAGATATTTTGATACCCGAGAAAGGACATAGGCCACTTTTTATTGCGAAATATGTACCACGGGCGAAGCCGGGGCGGACCGTTAGTTTTACATAATTTGTACTTGTAGCCTCTTCTACAAACTCCGTTTACTTCGAAAATTTTTAATACTATTAAAACAAAGGAGAAACTATCGCCATCTCCTGCACTAGATATTTGAAAACAATAAAACGGTTGGTCGCCCTTAATCCGTTTCGGTTGTCTCAAGTATTTCGCTGTTTTTGGTTGATCAGCCTGATGCGTATTACAATCTAATTGCTGTCACTTGGTTTTAGCATTGGATTTTATTCTCATTGAAAACGCCTTGATGTTTTAGTGATTGTGCGATTTATTAATACATTTTGTTGAAAAGCAGATTTTATTAGATTTGCTTATGGGAGCAAACTTGTATACTGGTATTATAATAGTGTCCGTAATTGGTATATGACTCTATTCACTTCAAATTACATTGGTAATATCACATAATAAAAGTACATCGACGTGCAAAAAAATAACACAAATTAGAATGTATGATTAGGTATGTTAAAAAGTATTATAATTATTGTTCTCCAAGAGCAGATAGCTGATGGTTCATAATTAATTTGTATTATTTCATTAGCCGACTCAAGACTATTAGCCGTATACTTATACAATAGGTACAAAGTAAGAACTTTATAAAAAAATCTGTTCACTTGGACATCTAAATACCGAAATATCTGAGCATTAAGATTCCAAATGAAATTATGATTTTACTAAATACACCCGGCTATTTAGCATTCCGTTCGCAAGACGGTCCATGGAAGCTATAACTGGGAACATGGTCCCCATTATATTTCCAATACGATGTGATTTGCATAATTTAATCCCCTTCAAAGGACCGATTCGAATTGACAGATGTATCTTCTCGTCCAATAATTATGATAATTTCAACTCGTTTGTTATATTGTTGGGTAATGTTGTTAAAGGGTTGGAATAATTAGGGGATATAATTGGTTTAAGTATCATTTTGATAGCATCTTTGTTTGTTGCTTTTCGTTTCTGTAAATCATACTACAGGTAAATAAGTTGAGTTAACTATGGACATTTAAGGGCCCTTAGTAGGTGAAAACGGCAAAATGGACTGTTTTCTATGAGCTATAATTGAAAATATTGAAGTTTTTTCGCATTGAAATTTCTAATATGTATTACAGAACGTATGTGTGATGGGATGACTGTTTCCAAAACACGATTGGAAAAATTTTGCTCGATAAAAAAAAATCCTGAAGTTACCTCTAAAATATCATATAAATTCTCATTACAGCTGTATTTTACGATAATAATTCGTATAAAATCACAAATACATAGGTATTTACCTTCTCGATTTCCTGACTGTTTTAGATTTAGAAAATACTAAATATTTTCATTCACTTTTTGATAAAAATGTGAATGGCGCTTACGATTTTCAGTTTCGAGCACGTTGATTCCATACTAAACGCGGACCCCCTCACCGCTTACCTCAGGCCCGCATAGCTGAATTTTCGCTGACCGCCTAACCCCCCTTAAGTATAAATAAATATTTAGTTTGTTTTATATCTGTGCGTAATAACAGCTTTCGCTAGTTTACAAAAAAAACATACATTACCTTTGTAAGAAAAATAAATCATTCGTTAAAAACATTATCTATTATTTATTATATTTAGTTACTAGATTTCCGCCCGCGGCTTCGCCCGCGTTTGCAAAGGAAAACCCGCCTAGTTCCCGTTCCCGTGGGATTTCCGGGATAAAAACTATCCTATGTGTTAATCCAAGTTACCCTCTCTATGTGTGCTAAATTTCATTGTAATCAGTTCAGTAGTTTTTACGTGAAAGAGTAACAAACATCCATACATCCATACATCCATACATCCATACATCCTTACAAACTTTCGCCTTTATAATAGTATTAAGATTAAGATTAATAAACACAGATACCGCAAAATAATTGAGCTATGCCGTTAGACGCTGGTTTTACTGGTCTGTTAGATAAAATATGATTTTTATATGAATATTCAGGGTCCTACACAAATGTTTAATATCTTTCACTGAATTATTCTCTAGGTTTTAATAAAATGGGATTGAATAAAAGCAGGATTACGGTCTTCGCCATTTTCACGAGACAAAGCAGACTAGCCATTGTGTTGAATTTTCGACTCATTTCGTCAAAAATAAATGAAATGAGATGGGTGATTGTGTTTAGGCTCTCTCTTAGCCGTCACGTCAGTGATTTTTTATGACACTGACGACAATTATTAAATTTAATAGGTTCAATTTTTGTTATTCCACGGTGAAAATGTTTTGATACTATATAGTCATAACAAAGAGTGTGTGTGCCGAGCACACGTGTCAGAAGTGAAGCTTCTTTGGCAAAATTAAAGATACCAAAATCGTCGTCTTACTACATGACGTGACGGTATAGCTATGATGCGACCTAGAAATTTTACTCTCAACGCACCTCAAGAAGTTTTCTTTAATAATTCAAAGTAGGAGTAAATATTAATTATTTAACTATAACTAAATTACACGTGAGTCATAAGATACAGATAGATGGATACACATTACGCCTGCTATAAAATTTCTACGCATATAAAAAGAACAACCAAGTCAAACCATTTACATTAAAAACCTACAATTTTAACTGACTCAACCAGAACGGTCTATTCCGACTTAATAATAAGGTTCTGATTAAAATAATATTTACAATCGTGATTACAATTTTGATGTTTAATTAATGGACTGAATTGATTCCCAGATTGATTAAATTTTGCGTTTTAATGACCACCAAACGTTACAATTTAGAATTTAGAATTACTCCGAGATATTTGTATTATATTATTATTGTATTGTTAAGGGGAATTGACTTATAGTTACGAAGGAACTTGGAACAATGTGATTATAAATCTGACTACATTAAAATTCAATTAGATAGGTTTCATTACACACTATAATAGTCCCTGCCAAGTAAAGCATTAGGTTAGATATTAATCTAAAGTAATAGAATTATACTAACTCCTTATAGTTTACATGGCTTTAGGAATAATTATTTTATGCATTTGAGACTGAATGAATACTTTTAATTTAAAAATACCGAATCACTACTCTCGAATTGAACGCAAGCACAGACGCAAGCAAGTTTGGTATGGTACCAATAAATAATTATGTCTTATTTTAATGGATAACAGGTAGAATTTAAGAAAAACATTGAATTTGAACCACTAAATGAAAATGACAGTGTCGATGACAGAATAAGGGAATTTCACTGGCAAGAGAGCGAACCATCGATTTCTCTATAAGAGAATTCCAACGGGGAGTATCAATTACACTATAAGGGAATTTCGCTGACAACAAAGTATCGATTACCAAATACCAAAGATACCCAGTTACGTCAATTATTTACGACGACTCTGCTAAAAAAGTCGAGTATTAAGTCATCATCCATCATTATGTACGCTGAGTCGCCATTTCAAGCTCGTCACACGTCAGGATTGATGTGTTATTACCGAAAAAACGTAAAGTACTCGAAAAAAGATAATTACGTATATTGGTACGCGACAGCTGACTAATGTTTTACGTGTTTAGTTCGGGGTTAGTGCGCGATGACGTAATACTGCTTTTTTGTGCTGGAAAATGAACTAGATCCTAAATTTTACTGATGCTAGAAGAAGAAATTAAACTTTTAATCAAATTATTGACGTTTTTAAAAAAAAATTCTTGTCTGTAGAGTTTATAACAAATGTCACCAACATTACGGTGTACATGTTCCACAAATCAATATCCGAGTACCCGCATTCTTAACCATACCAGTCCTTTTGTTCCCCTCATCAATCTGTTCGTTATTTATCTTATAGATTTAGAAGTCGGTAATTCATTTGTATAAGGCCCGACAGCTGTTTCTATGAAAGATTTCCCCACTTAAAAAAAGGCGTAAATAAATATTGTCAAAATCAGTTCACCCGTTTGGGAGCTAAGATGTACCTCATTTATCCCGCGCATACACATACACGTCAAACTTACCCCTCTTTTTGCATCAGGGGTTAAAAATATAGGTCAATATAAGTTCTTAATACAACATTGGTTGAAATTAAACACTCTTTATTGCACGAGCCAGGTAGGTGGCCTCCGAGACCGGCTTACAGAGAAATGATTCTTATTTTTCACAATATAAATCGTAGAACTAATATTGAACGACATATTTCACCAGAAGCTTAAATATTTCTTGAAATCCTCGCGAGTTCCTTGAAAATTTATTTTATTTTGTGTTTACAGTTTGTCCATTTATTGTTTACGTAGGCCTGATCCTGTTTAAGTACATAAATAATTTTCTACGTGAAAATATTTCTTTACTTATAAGGCTACGGTAGTTTTTTCAACGTTCGACGGAATAAATTAGCCACTATTTTGCGAATCACTTAGTAAAACGCGTTTCATAACTCAGTATGAGTGAAATATTCATTTTACTTAAAACTTTGGCTTACAATTCTGACTATTAATACATATTCAAAGACTTGTATAACATTCCACTAACTCTGCATATTCATTCTTATCATCAATCGAACTAAAAAAGTGGAGGTATTCAATATTACTGTATTTAACATCTGTAAGGTTACCTTGTCACTTTTTTAAGCTTAAAGAAGTGTAAAGAAAAACACTCTATAACTCTGAAAGACGGCCTAATCAATTTTCTTTTTTATTACGTTGTGAAATCCCGTAAAATATTTTTAAAGTTGGCCACACATTATGTTGACATGTGATGATATCAGCCATCCGATATCCCTATCCCCACATAATATTTTAAATGAAAAATAGCGTTGTTGGTCTGTTATGTTGTCACTCATAAACTATTGAATCGATTACCATGAAGTTTAAGTTTATATACACATGTAGACTAGACTTTGGTACAGAGTAAAATAGCAAATAGCAAATGAAGTGTAATGGATACACGAGGCTAGATTTTTAAGCTAGGATAGCAAGTTAGTAAAAGTAAGCTATCAAGCTAGTACTTCTATTGCGAGTAGATAAAACTGGCTTCATTTTTAGGCTATAAATCTAGTAAGCTAGTTGACAGTCCAGGATAGTTTTTATAGGACGGAGATCTATTTTTAGGCTAGTAGCCACTCCCACCACTGATTTAACTTTTACACGGCTGGAATGGAACTACTTACATAAAACTACGAGTAAAGCCACGTACCGAAGCTAGCAATATCATACCACAAACCACAGACTCTAATTCAATTCTGCAAAAAATCGAAGCATTAAGTCAGTTTATAAGATCATAAAGAACCTAAATTTTCCTTTGACCGGGGGTATATTAAACGTCCAGTTATTTATGACCGCCCCGTTGGCCAGAATTTCACCCTTTTGTGTTTAATTTATCTCCTCGACGCTATTTGCAACTCGTAAATTATTTAAGTTTGTACTTGTATTTTTAGGTCTTTTACTGCCACCGTTTGGACTGCGCATTGCTGTATTTCCTGGTTTTGCAGATGTTAATATGTGTGTCTGTTGCCCGGAAACTACTGAATTAATGTGTATGGAAATTTGAAGAATGCTTTGTCTGAATGATGAATTTAAAGAATTATGACGTGTGTTTATCTTTTTCGATTAAGTATAATTTTGAACAACCCAAAAAGGAGTAAAGAACATTATAGAAGGTACTACCTATTATTTAAAAGTATTACAATGACGTACGAACCATTTCTTAAGTTCAAAATTTCAATGTATGAAAGAAATTTAGGTATTCGCTTTTCTTCTTTTCGATACTAAATAAATTTCCACATAGCATTTTTAAGAAAGGAATATCCTCGATAATTCCTACGAAATCATTAGTAAAACCGTGATGTATCCGTGTAACATTACTTCGAATTTGATATTTGAATATCTGAATAGAAATGTATCTTGAAATAAGATCGAGTGTAAATTCTCAGTTCATATTTCGATGTAATAAAATCCTTTGAAGCACGTACTGGTTCTAATTATGTATTACAAAATCATATGCTTATTGACCGCAACTTTAGTAGTGTAACAATTTTTTAACCCATTGAGCCCCAAGCGGCCCGATCGGTCCCAGACACAATAGATTTTCTATTGTGTATGTGGTTCCGGGGCTTCAGTTATAAGGTTCGCAGTTCGATTCACAATGGAAAATAAATTAAAATTTCATACGTTACTTCTACAATTTTTTCATTTTATATTCTGTTATATAAAAATATTTCCAATTGATCTCACCTGCAAATTATATCAGACACAATCAAGTGACAGGGAAAAAAGCAAAAATGTACGCTGTACGCCTGTACCCTATTATTTGATATTTTGTTATTACAAAAACTTGTCTAAAAAATTATTACACAGAATTTAGTACAGCCTTATATCATATATGTACTAGCTATCCGTCCGCGGCTTCGCCCGCGTTTTCAAAGAAAAACCCGTTCCCGTAGGATTTCCGGGATAAAACCTATCCTATGTCCTTTCTCAGGTATCAAAATATCTCTATACCAAATTTCATGCAAATTGGTTCAGTACTTAAGGCGTGATTGAGTAACAGACAGACAGACAGAGTTACTTTCGCATTTATAAGTATTAGTATGGATTATTATGTCTGTTAGCAAAATCGATCAGTGAAATATATTGCATCTGCCCCACACATACACACAAGACGCCACGCACACACACACACACACATATTATATACGTGTGTGCGTATAATGTGTGCGAAATGAACTAAGATGTCAACATAATGCCATCCACACACGGGCAGCTTACAACTTTACTTAGCACGAACAAAATTCAATATTCAACACGACATTTCGGTGTTTACATCGCGTGATACTCTTTACTGCGTGGTCTAAGTGAATGGTGGAAGCGATTTACTCGTTAATTACGATATAGGACGTGCTAGTGCTAGTGCCTAAATGATTTCAAAACACGCGAGCAACTAACGCAAAAGAAATCTCTCTTTTAAATCTTAGTAGCCTTTGATTCACCATAAATCATTGATTTGAAGTTTATACATATTACCAAATGTATAAATTTATTTTAAGTACACATTAAATCGCTTTAAAACAATACACATTATTTTATTATACACGTTTCGTCTCTAATTATTATTAATACAATAATAACGTTACAAAACCCTTTTAACACAACTATGCAATTCAGAAATATTTTTTAAATCTCGCTGCCGCTCATGACTTGCACCACACATTCTTCTTTTGTCGCGTCATCAATCATCTTCAAAGCCTTCCGCTGGTGTCGAATATTACTTACTTGTACTTAGCTGTTCCTACGAGATAACACAGTTTCGCTGTTCGCTTTTAATTTAATGATTATTATTAACGCGATAAGGATTGCCAAGTAAATGGATTGAAATTTATGGGCGGGTAAATCAGAGTGACTTGATAGTTTGCAAAAAGACTGTGTTTACTATGGGAAGTGCACGGAAGGCAACAGTTTTTCGTGGTAGTAGCAAGGGGTATATCTATACGTTTAGTAGGAAGCATGAAGACAGATTTTATATTTTTGTCAAATTACTGTATAATATAGATATAAATATTTAATAGTAATATCGTTAACGCAGCTCATTGTTAAAAAAGTGAAGTCCCATGTCCCCTTGTGGGGTAAGGGGCAGATGCATTATACATCTGTTTCACTGATCGATTTTATTTAAGGACAAGTAGGTGATCAGCCTTCTGTGTCCTGCCAGACCGAGACATTTTTTTTTCTTCGTCTCCACCGGGAACCGAACCCAGGACCCCTCGGTACGCTCACACGTCAACCACTGTACCAAAGAGGCGGTCAGCTCTTTGTTAAGTATATAAAAAAATTCTACATTAAAATTATGATATTATATTGTAAAACGTTATTTTTAATTACTGTTAAGTTCAATTGGTGTATTTGCTCGTAAAATGGCAATAACTTTTGGAAATCATCGATATCCGGCCTTATATACATACATACAATGTCATATTTTTTAGCTGGAAAAGTAATTAAGATGAAAAATTCTGAATACGTATAATATGATTTTCATTACATTCCTTCTCAGAACAGTCGGATAATTCAACATGTGCGCATTTTATTTAAATCGACATAAAAACCCTTTAATAAATATAAACCGTTTCTTTTCATTTTAAATCATTTAATTCACCTGTATTAAGATATTTCTTTGGTCAGTTATCTCTGAATATATGTCATAGTATTTTAAGGACCGATTTTTCAATGCTTGGATAAAACTTATCCGTCCAATAAAGTATTACACGATAATATTAAAATGTCACCTAAACTATCAAATACGGGCAATTAGAATACGTTTTTAAAATGGTAGTTTTATACATTATTCTACGAATAAGTTTTAACCAAGGATTGAAAAATCTGCTCTAAGGAGTGTATATTTTAAGTCAGTGAACTAATAGTCTATTTTTATTGTTACCTTTTTAACCCCAGATGTCAGTGGCTTGTTTTGCCCTTTGTCGGAATTCTTTGAAGGTCAGCCCGGAATATGGTTCAGTTTATTATTATTTATTCAAGTTTAAAAGTTACCTAATGACCCTCTTTCTATTCATAGGTCTTACTAAAAACATCTGTGAAATAATAATAATAATAATGTAGGACTGTCGTTCCTATTTCTATTAATAAAAACATAGATTTGTTATAGCTAAAAACAATAAGTAAATAATATTTTTTGGATTGTGTATTCAAATTTAAATTCGTTGACTAAACTTACAGAGGCTCTTTAGATATCACAACCACAGATAATTAATTCACTTCTTTGGAAAATAATAAGATTTGCTGCCGTAAGCTAACCAATATTAACAAAAAAATGCGTGTATACCGAGCACACGTGTTAGGAGTGAAACTTCTTTGACAAGATTCAAAGATACCAAAATCGTCCCTTACTCCATGACGTGACGGTATTACCATGACGGGATCTTGAAATTTTACTTTCAACGCGCCTAAAGAAGTTTCAATTCAAAAATACATTATAGGAAAAGAATGAATATATTATATTAGATCTGAATATAGTTTACAGGAATCAGATATAGCAAAACCATTTCTTCCACTTCCCTAATTATAGGAAAACCATACGTTTGTGTAGAAATTACTGTATTTCGTGTAAAAGTTCGTATAAAATTAACGTAACCTGCGTGTGACTGCTCACGAAATGAGGGCCAATGTAAACATACTATTTACGTAACATGCTTTTTGATTGGCCAGTTCTCATTAACATTGAAATTGCTTTGAAACAATCTTCATTCACGAAACTAACAGTACCTATGAATAGCAAATTTTTGAAGTTATTTTTACATTTAAAGAAGACCCATTTTTAAATGGATTATTTATGACTTCTCTTTGACATTTGAAAAAGTTTAAGATGTTTTGGGGCGTTTACTACAGACTGGAGTAATTGATTAATCTTTAAGAGGATTTATTATAAGCTTGCCTTTGGTTTGGCTTAATATTTTTTATTTTAATGTTTATTTTTTACTTTATAAAATGAAATGCTATCGACATCCCTCATTTGTGTTTTGTATTAAAAAAGGAAACCATGAAATTTCAGCACTCTTTTCGCTAATCTCTGCAACAGATTTGTAAAGTTACAACATTCACAAACTCCGAAATTCAGTAACTAAAAGCAATTTTTGAGTGGTTTCCTTAATAAATTCCTCGGCTTACAACTTGTACAAAGAAAGTATAATGAAATTCATTTATTCATTGCCTCGTATTGGAATGTTCCAGAATATCGGAATGCTTGCGGAAAATACTTTGAGTTTCGTTTTCTAAGTTTCGAGTGTTTGTAGTTCGGTAATTTATAGATTGTTCAACTGTTTATTTTACGGAATTGAGTGTTTTTGTGACACGTGTAGTTTTAGGAAATGATTGCTTATATCTTATCTTATATCTTACATTAGGAGTATTTAAGCAAAGGACTGACATGTTTTAAAGGAAGACATGAACAAAGTTTTTATAAATTGCTAGTTGTAATATAATAGTAGCAGTTAAAGAAGGTTCTTTCTTCTGTATAGAATATAATATAGGGACAGACAGATAGCGACAGTGACTTTGCTTAAAAATGTGCAGTGATTAGGGTAGAAGAAAGTCTGATGCCTGTGATAAATATATCGATATACTTCTATGTGATAACAATTATCTAGAGTCAATAAAAGTATAATATTATTTTCTTGTGAACTTTGAAGTTTGATCTAATTACAAACTTAATAACTTAAGCCATCAATGCAAATGTTTCCATTCTAAACCTTCATACCTACTTGTAAATCGTCGCGAAAAATAATCTCCCTTTTTCCTTCCACAAATATAATCTTATTTCCATACAGTATCAGAAAGTTCGAGAAAGTTCCACACTTGCGTGGAACTTTTAATAAATGCGCACAACTCTTTCCCACTTAACGTTGAATATTGTGAAAATGTACTAACTTGTTCACTCTTGAATGAATAATACGGGAACTTTACTTGTGTTTCGACGAATGAATATTTCTCGTACGGAAATTTTGTTATTGCTTAACTTTGGATTTGATAGACTTCGGTTATTATAAGAATCTTTGTTGTTATATCGAGGTGTAGGTGTGTATTGTAATGTACAAATTAGTAGCTAAGAAAAAACGAAATTAAATTATATTTTGGAAGTAAATTCGGAATATAAAAATTAGGGATGTAACGATACATGATTTTGCCGATACGATACCGATACCGATATTTGTAGTAATGTATCGGCGATACCGATACCGATATCGATGGCTTGGTAGAAAAATAAATAGTGAATTATGCATAAAAAGTTACCAACATTTAACAGAGACAACTGTTAATCGTATTCTTTTAAATAAAAATGCCAAATCAAAAAACATCAAAACCATTTATTTTAGTATTATTATTTTACGAAGTCAGTTAAACTTTAAGTAATACACATACAATCAGTACCTAATAAAAGTTACTATTGGTAGAGTTTTTTCAGAAAACAAAGTGCGCACGCGCGGGCGGCCTCCCGCATCGTTCATTGGGCGCGGGTTTTTGAATTATTTGATATCAAAAAATTGGTTGTTTGTAAAGTAGGTTTACGATCGAGATGTTTACGTGATAACATAATGCAGTGGCAGCGCTCGAGATGAAACGGGAGATCGGTCCGTCTCTCTCTCGTTATACCTGCGATCGCGCTCGTGAGGTTTTGGTGTGACACAAGTTTATGAACATGTCACCCGACTAAAACGATTTTAAAAACGTTATCACGTTAAAAATTAAAATAATTCAAAATTATTTATTTCCTTCGTTTACATAAACAAATTTGTGATTGGAACACTCCTAGTAAGCAAATAAAATGCTTGTGTCAGGAGGTTCCGCTCTTCCTTAACACTATTACAGAAACAGAAATAAAACAATATGAATGAATACAATGCAAAAACATAAAAGAAAAGAAAGAATTTAATAAAAAAATATCGGTATCGGTTGATTTATTATCGGCGATACCGATATATCGGCTTGCCGATATATCGGTATCGGTATCGGTATCGTTACATCCCTAATAAAAATAGTAATTAATTTTGTTGCTCTATCTACATTTGATTCTATTTGAAAAAAAAATGTGTGCGTGTACTAGTGTACACACGTAAGAAGTGAAACTTCTTTATGGCCTTATTTTTCAAAAAATAATTTACTATACGCAACTTTACAGAAATACGTCAATCACGCGTGGTAGGGATAAAAACAAGATGGCGCGTAACGAAAAAAATGTTACACTAAATTTTTTTCCAACCCCGATAAAGAATTTTCACTTCAACAACTCAGCTCATTATTTCTATTCATAAACACCCGGTCATTTATAAAAACAACTCTATACATTTATTTCCGTATATTCATAGAATAATAGAATATTATCACTATTGTATAGTTTTCTGTTGATATTATCCGAGTCATCTCAAACAATACCTCAACACCATTACCTAATTATGAACGATTAAAATCTATTACACCGTAACACATTGTAACAATGGCTTCTTAAAACCAGCTCAAAATTCGGTCTAATGGCCCGAGTCGGCCCGTTATCTTATAATCCTACAAGATAAGAGTACCAATTGTGGTTAGGGCTGGCACAGTGTTATACCAATTTTTAATTTGTGTGAAATTCGTTCACTTGCGTACGTTTATAAAATTTTGTACTACCGCAATACCGCATGCGGCTTCTTCTAAGAGCAAGTGGAAAGAAATTTACCACTTATTAATTTAGAAGTGATTTCTTCCACACAAGACTTACATGTTGTTGACTGTATTTTAATAGGTACATAATATTAAGTTAAGAAACACTGACAGCCAGAAAATAACAATGATAACTATTACCTATGTAGTTTTATTTTATAACTAGCTGTGCCCGCGACTTCGTCCGCGTGGAATAGTGACTGTATAGTAGTTACTACTTAATTTTTGAAGTGAAAACTTCTTTAGCGGCGTTGAGCACTTTTTCTGTAATGGGTATAAAATCTTAAACTCGCGTCAGGACACGTGACCTGATCGAAAAAGCGTAAGACGAATACCATTCCAAAATATCAAACATGCTCAACGTTAATAATCAAGTATTCACTTCTGCCGGCACTCCCGGAGTGCAAACCGTCTTTTTTATTGAATTGAAAGGAAAAACACGTACTACCATAAATAATACAAAGAACTGTTAGTAAAATTTATTACTAAACTGAGCTAAAAAATAAAAAAATAAATACCTAATTAATTTTCTACGTAAAATTTATTTTTATTTTATTATTTATTTATTTATTTATTTATTTCAGGTAACAGACAATAAATTGTACAGACCCATATTATAAATACCTTACAGACTAACATACATATAATAATTTAAAACCAAACTAAATTAATACAAAAAGGCACCAGAGGGGAAGGGAGCAAATTTATTTTTCTTCCTTCCTTGTATGGATGTTTTTGATAATAAATCGTGAAGCAACTGAGCGCCGAGACAAACGTCAAAACGCAAAGGAATAGAATCCGCTATCGATACTATATAATAATTGACATAAGCGTATGATGTTTTGCTAAGGATTTGTTCACCCTACCAACGACGACGACCACGAACAAAATTTTCATCCAGTCGCAATTTAACAAAATAGTGCTAAACACAATTAGAATAAAATATTAAAATTTCCTGTCGTTCTGGTGCTTGGAATTTTTTTTTGAGATCAATGAATGAAAAAATAGATTTTTCGTAGAAACGGTAGCTCCTAGAAAATCGAAAAAAATCTATTTTTTATTAATTGACCTCGAAATTTTTTTCTTCCGAGTACCAGTATGACGGGAAATTTAAATATTTTATTTTGAACGAATTTGGTCTGGATGAGAATTTTGGTCGTTGTCGTCGTCGTAATTTTGGTAGTGTGACCGAACCATTACTAAAATGTGATGAGCTTATGTCAATAATAATTAGCGATAGCAGTTTCTATTCCTTAGCGTTTATTCTAATCTCTGCCGTCTCAGCCTGCAGATCTTTCCTGTCTCACGCCTGTAGTAACTAAACCGTTTAGACCGTGCAATAAAAAATAATAAATACCATTTTAAATATTTATAAAAATAAAAAAACAAAGTCGTCGGAGCTGCCATACCATCATTATCATATCATATATTATATTTTTTTTATAATGGTACATAATTTTAAAGATCGTCGGGAAGTTTGTAAAATTATTATTTATTCCTTTACATTCGTTGCGTTGCTTTTTTTTAATTTTTAAATTTTTAACTTCGGTTTCTTATTTTCAAGTAAGCGAGACCTACCTCCATTTTACATTCCTACATCATATTGATATCTATAAGTTTGTTGCTCCTTGACATCTTTCAATTTGTGCACGGTTACGGGCACCGTAACCGTGCACAAATTGTAATGGACCACAGTGACAAAAGAAGTGGTATCTTTAGGAAAAAAAATTGCCAAGGGCCAGGCCTATGTGGCTTTGAGTAGAGTTCAAAATTTCCAGTGTGTGGCTATCCTCTCGCTCCCATATCCCCCTCTTCTTTAATAGACTTTCAACCCATTCCCTTTCCACCCCTAGTAAATGGGATAACCGATTTTGATGTAAACCATATTATCTAATTGTACCTATATGTACACGTCATATCCTGTCGTTTGATGCTCCATTTGGTTTATTTATCTAACCACTGTCCCTAAAAGTGCCCTTTATGTAATAAACGGATGAACCGATTTCGATAAAACATTATTAATTGTAATTCACACGTTGCTCTTTCATATTTTGATATATCTACCGCTTGAGTATATTATTTGACAACATTCCATTATTGTTCATTCCCACTTTTACCGCTGTAATCTAATAGAAGCTGTAATGGATAAACCGAATTGGATAAAAATATAACTAATATTTTTTCCCACATTCCCACTTTTACCCCTATAAAGGTATAATAAATGGATGAACCGATTTTGATACACTTTATCTAAGAACCAGCGTCGGAAAATATGCTGCCTAACATCAAAACCGCATCTAATTCGGATTACACACACAAACACACATACACATAGCGGTCAAACACTTATCACCCATCTTTTTGCGTCGGGGGTTAAAAATATAATACGACATAATTTAAAGGACATTTTATGTAGAAAATTTACCTAGAAGTAAGCATAATTCTAATTTGACCCCTCCCCATACTACCTCAGCTTAAGTTAAATTTTTAACTACAGTTTTGGGTTTGGGATCGATTTAATAATTTAACCCCTGCTAATTATTTTTTTTACATATTTTCATTGTACAGACATCACTTTTCTAGAATTTTATTATATGTATTGATGATTGATGATTGATGATTGACCACGCGCAAGGATACTAATTTCCACTACATCGGTACATCCTCACGCAAATCGTCAATTTTTATTAACATTGAATCTGTTAATAAAAAAAAATCAAAAGATAACTGTACCTTATTTTATTAAAAAGCTACTAACAAATAAAGTTTTATCAAGAACTAAAGTGACCTTCTTTGGGCGTTTAATATAGTCTTGTAAAAGTTATACCTACATAAAAATAAAATTTCATCATTTTCTTATTTTGTCATACTTAACTTTAACTAATTAAAAACATGAGTCTAACTATATTATAATTATAATTATAAAGAATAAATACAAAAGCTACAACTTACCTTTTGTGGGAACGCAAGAAGGCGAAAATTAAAAAAAAAGCTGAAGTGGTGTCTTGTTTGTCATCAAATAATAAACAATATAAGCGCACCTGAAATGGACTCTGGGAAGATATGAATTATTTATTTAACTTTAAAAAAAAACAACCCCACCAACATCATAATATTTAAATTATGAATTTCCAAGAAGCGTTAATATTATGTAAATTGATTTGATTTTAATGAAATCTCATAGATGGCGCTGTTTTAAATTTGTCTTTATACTACTAAGATTCATTATACTGTTTCTCTGCCAAAATTACTTAAATGACGTAGTTTTTATAGTGTAAAGGTAGACAATAGCATGGCTTACTCAAAAACAACATTTAAACATGAGTCTTTAGATTGTACGTATCGTAGTACAGAGAATACGTAAGAAAAATAAAGGTTCACAGCTCCTCCCCCGCAGGTGATAGCTTGATAATATGTAGCCTATAGCCTGACCCGACCTGTTAGTAATATTCATGCAAAATTTGAAGTCAATCTATGCAGTACTTTTCGAGATTAGCCTGGTCAAACATACAGACAAACAGACAAACAGACAAACCGACAAACAGACAAACAGACAAAAATTCTAAAAACTATGTTTTTGGCTTCTATATCGATTATAGATCATGGATTATGTATTCTTTTAAAAAAATATTCAATGTACAGTTTTGACTTTCCTACGATTTTATTATATGTATAGATTGATTAGAACACGTTTGTGGCAACCCTGATTATAATAATATTATTATACATTTAAACTCAAAGCATTGTGTGTAGGTCCCTACAATAGAATCTTAAGGTCTAAGATCCGCCAGAATTCCAGTAATGAGAATAATTCCCTTAACGCCAGTCCCTTGCATTTTAGATCAAATAATTTTGTCTTTGATATTAATTATTATATTAATGAATTGTTTGATGGACATACCTTTATAGATATAGAGGAAGGGCTGCTAATAAATACTTAAAACAATTTTATAAAGCAGATTTTATGTTTTATTTCGATTCAACTTAAAAACTAGGTATTCGAAAGACTTATAAAAATCGTGTTTACCAAGTCAGAAAATATTTTTAATTAAATTGATTTCAAATAGTTTACTACACAATTACTTAGTACCTTATAATTTTAATTACCGCCTCCTTGGTACAGTGGTTGACGCGTGAGCGTAGCACCGAGGGGTCCTGGGTTCGATTCCCGGTGGAGACGAAGAAAAAAAAATGTCTTGGTCTGGTAGGACACAGAAGGCTGATCACCTACTTGTCCCTAAAGAAAATCGATCAGTGAAACAGATGTATAATGCATCTGCCCCTTACCACTTGGGGACATGGGACTTCACTTTATAATTTTAATACACCGATATTTATTCACAATAAGTTTTAAGTGTTCGTGCCCTCTTGTACAGTTTATTTGTTATTATTTTTGCAATTCAAGTGCTATCATTCAATCACAACAAATTAAACCAACATCATTAAAACCCCAAAACACATAAAACATCTGTACAACACGTATAGCTCTAATAAACAAAGGTGAGATTTATCTGAACCCAAAAAAACCCCGATATAAACACATCAGGTCCTAATTTATTGCCCCAAAGCCCTTAGAAGTGCTTTAAAAACGCAATTTACTTGCCTTTTAATCAAACAGCCCTTTAATCTTTTCCCGGTGTATGTTTCAGGTTAAGTTTGTAAGGTTTCGGTTTGATAAAATTGGACAGGATAGGATAGGATGTGGATGTCAATATAATATTGTGATAATCACTACATAGTATAAAACAAAGTCGCTTTCTCTGTCCCTATGTCCCTATGTATGTTTAAATCTTTAAAACTACGCAACGGATTTTGATGCGGTTTTTTTAATAGATAGAGTGATTCAAGAGGAAGGTTTTAGTATATATAATTTATTATGTTTTAAACAAAGCGGGCGAAGCCGCGGGTGGAAAGCTAGTATTTGTATAAATAAACGGTCGCTTTTTAAGTTTGATTTTACGAGTATCATGTTTGAGTAAATATCCTACTAATATTATAAATGCGAAAGTTTGTGAGGATGTGTGTGTGTGTGTCTTTGTTACTCTTTCACGCAAATACTACTGAACTTATTACAATGAAATTTAGCCTACATATAGAGGGTAACTTGGATTAACACATAGGATAGGTTTTATCCCGGAAATCCCACGGGAACGGGAACTATGAGAGTTTTTCTTTGAAAACGCGGGCGAAGCCGCGGGCGGAAATCTAGTTGCTTTATAAAAATTATGAATAACCTTCTAACAACTTATTAATTTAAAATGAGTATTATAACTTTATTATTTGTTTCAGCCTTAACATTTTTCGGTAATGAAATAATTATGATTTTAAATTATGTATACCTACGTTCTGAAACTGTTATATCTAAGATTGTATTGTATTTTCCCACATAGTAATAAAGAATTTATTCTTCTTTTTCAGGTAATCATCACCATCGTTATTTAAATCAATATGGAGCATAAAGTTAGTCCCTTGCATCCTGTAGAGGCAGTTAAATAAGTTTTATTGGTACTCAAATCTCCCGCCTCTTGAGATATGAGATCAGCTTCTGCATTATCTTTACGGCTCTCCTTTCACCCGGCTGTGGGGTAAGTTATAAGCTTATAGTGTTTAATATATCTGAAATTATATTTATTAAAATTAGTTTCAATTATAACCAATATTTTGGAAATGCTAAATTTATATTTATAATATAATATCTATCTATATTCTATATGATCAATATTATATCATCTTCTCTATATAATAAAAATGAATGGCTAAATATATTGTTCTTTTTTATAATATTCCTTGAAGTACGAGGACCATCTTATAGAGAGAAAACGTAAACATGTACCAGGGGCGAAGCCGGGGCGGACCGATAGTTTCATATATTTAAATCAATAATTATTTTATTTGTGTTGGTATATTTATTCACTGATTTATTCTCAATGAAAATCATAGAAATAAAAAGCGAACTCGTAACATAATTTTAATTACTTAAAATATTAATAAAAATAGTAGTCAGTATATTGATTAGTATATTTTCATAAATCGCTTGCACCCAGCTCGTCAAACAGGGTGCCAATGAAGACATAATTTCGGACTAGGTGTGAAGTCAGATCGCATGAGATTAGCATTTACGAGTCAACTGATTTATTTAACGCTTGGGAAGTCACCAAATGGGCGTATTACCCTCAGTTTTACTGCAAAGCTTACGTTATGGCTTTTAAATAAACACTTATGAGTTAGGTTGGGAGTGCAGTTTGTTGAACATTGTGTATTTTTAATATGGTGTGTTAGGCGATATGGCGATAAGTAAAGTATGTAATTTAGGTAGTTAGATTAAGTACGTAGTTAAGTAGTTAAGGTAGTAGGTACAGAATAATTATTGTCTTACCTAATTGTCGTTGTATATTCCTGTATTTTTTATAGATTATATTATCAAGTGATTGTATCCATTAATTTTATTAAAAAATCTAAGTAAATAAAATTCGCACGTGCAGGCAGAGCATTTTACTACAAACCCGTAAAAGTGATTTAAATCAAGATTTAAGATGATAATTCTCTGTAACTATGTATGTATACTTATTAATGTAACTTATTAATGTATACTTGGAATAGTTGTATTAACATTTAGTGTACTTTTTACATTACATACAACTAAAACACGGTTCACGTATCGATGTACTTTTAGTTGTTACATAATTTTTAAAGCGTACTCTATTCTTTACTATATACTTTTTTTTAGTATATACTATATACTTTTTTCTATTCTTTATAAATTTATAAAGCGTACTCTTTTCACGTAAAAGGCGAGCAAAAACCCCGCACTCGTATCAAGTAACAAGCGAATGTTCCCCGTCAGTTTGATTAAAGGGAAACGCAAATAAAATTAATCTCTATAGCCATGAATACACCTGAAGTCTTAAATTCTTGTCGCTAAGTAAACACTCCCATATATTTCATGTCGGCTCGAATAAAGACGGCGCTTGCTTTGTGCCGGACATGTTATAAATTACCACTGCTTTTCATATAATATGTACTGGTGTAAATCCAACAAATAAGTTTTCACTTCATGTTCTTTGCAGGTTTTAACTTTTCCGACTTGGCTTGAGTGTGAATTGAAACTGAAGATTTTGAAAATGTTTCTTCTTCTTCTTCTCTTTCTTATATGGCAATTCCCGATCCCAGTGAGGACGGATTCTGCCAATTTCAATTTTGAACAGATGATCAATTTAAGTTAATGTTCATATTAAGCGTACTCTGTGCTGAGGAAAAATCACGGATGAGATGATTCACTTTTTATTTACTCATAAACTTCTTACATGGAGCTGTATAACCTGACAAAGAACAATTAGAAGTTGATTTGAGTAGTGACAAGTGTCGTTGTTATAATTTTTCATACTCTAATTTTTGGTATAATATATTAAGTAGCTTGTTGAAAAATCATGTAAAATAACTAATTTTTAAGATAACAACTTTTATTTCTCTACTAGCTGTTCCCCGCGGTTTCACCCGCATTGCTCCGCTCCTGTTGGTCTTAGCGTTATGACATATAGCCTATAGCCTTTCTTGATAAAGGGGCTATCTAACACTGAAATAATTTTTTAAATTAGACCAGTAATTCCCGAGATTAGCGCGTTCAAACAAACAAACAAACTCTTCAGCTTTATAATATTAGTATAGATTAAATACTTATTAAGTAAATATTTGAGTTTTTGATTAAATTGTCAAAGATATGAAAAGTTTTCTATATCTCATGTTACGAACTTGCAATCTGGAGGGGACGGAGTTTGATCGACGTTTTTGATCAGTTTTGAAGAAGGATAACGAGATGTTATGGCTTGTTATGAGATTCTATTAGAAACATATTTGTTTATTTGTTTTGTCGGTCTGTGATTCGATATTTTGTATAAAATAAATAGTGGAGAAGTTGAAGAGCGCTTATGTGAGAAATTTTTAAATTGGAAACATATTATATAAAAGAAAATAATGCGATCATAAGGCGGCTGTCGAACCTGCATCTTTCGCCGTAATGTGACGACCTGCCCCCCTAGACAAGTGGCTTTCTATTAGCGTAAAGTTCAATAGAATAGATTATGAATGTATGAGATTGACGTTTGATTACGACGAAGACGACGATTGATTACGTCAATCTCATACATTCCTAATCTATTCTATTGAACTTAACGCTAATAGAAAGCCACTTGTCTAGGGGGGCTGACCAATCTTTCAGCTATTCTTAAAAATATAATATTTAAAGAAACTACATATTTCAATGCTATTAAAATATACATATTTTTTTTTAATTCCGCAAAGCGCTTATGTAAACCATTATTTACTGAATGCATATCATAAAATGAAATAAGTAAAGCATGTGTTTGGCTTTCAGAAACAAAAGAACTTAAAATACTCTAGGCGTTATTTAAATTTCTCATAATTAAAAATAAACCATTTTGATAGCTATACAAAGCCAATTCTTTACAGGCTCAGTTTCATTTAAACAAAGAGCTTAATTTACAATAACTTAATAACAGTCGGTTTATTTAAAATTAAACTTATAAAGTAACAAATTGTCCACAATGTATTCGTTTAAATAAAGGTCCATAAAACGGTTATATAAACATTAAACAAGCCTGAATTTACATATTATGCATGGCTTCTACTATTACAATGTGAGAATGCAGTACATACATACATGTTGACTATTTGTTGTTAGAATAATAAATGTATTTTTGTATGATAGAAAAACAGGCCTGTTGTTTTAGAAAACAGAAGTGGAGTAATGAAATCTTAATTCTCACATCAAATATTTATCTGCATACATATACCTAGTATTCTAGTGTGTATTGTTACTTAGAAATGTTATTCGTCTAAGATTGTATGCGAATAACAGAAGACTATTTGGATTTAGTCATTAGTTATGTAACAAAAAGTCTGAGGTTAGTACCTACGATAAATAAGGCAATTTTCTGTCATCCATACTAATATTATAAATGCGAAAGTAACTCTGTCTGTCTGTCTGTTACTCAATCACGCTTAAACTACTGAACCAATTTGCATGGAATTTGGTATGGAGATATTTTGATACCCGAGAAAGGACATAGGCTACCTTTTATTGCGAAATATGTACCACGGGCGAAGCCGGGACGGACCACTAGTACAAAATATACGAAATCTATATTACTTTAAGGGCCGATTTTTCAATCCTTGGATAAAACTTATTCGTCGAATAATGTATAAAACTATCATTTAAAATTGTATTCTAATTGCCCGTATTTGACAGTTTACGTGACATTTTAATATTATAGTGTGGACGGATAAGTTTTAACCAAGCATTGAAAAATCGGCCCTAAATCTTTACTCACACATTCTTACTCGTGTCCACACGAATGCACAAAATATATTCATCAGCTATCGTACTCATTTTCACAGTATAAATTAATCTTACTAGAAAATCGTATACTAAAAAGTGTGTTTAATTAAAATTCGCTATCCATTGCCGCTCTGCACCTTTCCCCGCCAATTCTATCAGACATTAACCGTCGATGTAATATACGAGGTGGCAATAAATCCAACGTCAACTGAAACCAGCTGACGAGATGAATTGAGAGCTTCCGAGTTCATACATTGTACAAACATAGGATTCTATTCCTCAAACTGCTATCAATCTTCTCTTTAAATACGGGTATTCGGAATTTATAATAATATTGTGAGTAAAGTTTGTTCTGTTTTCACTGCTAAAGTACAACCAAATTGGATGAAATTTTATGGGCTTTCACAATGGGCAGCGTTGGCCCAATAAATGATCATCGATGTTTGCCACCATTGCGGCGTTTATGAATAAACAGTAAACACAATATTATACAATGACGAAAGTTATTAGTCATTTAGGCCCGCTCGTGATCGAATTTTCTCTATTCTTCTTCTTATCTTATATATAAAAATGAATCGCAAAATGTGTTGGTAAGCGCATAACTCGAGAACGGCTGAACCGATTTCGATAATTCTTTTTTTATTATATTCCTTGAAGTACGAGGATGGTTCTTATGTAGAGAAAACGTAAATGTTATGTACCACGGGCGAAGCCGGGGCGGACCGCTAGTTCTTTATAAATTTATATTTATAAAGCACTAGCGGTCCGCCCCGGCTTCGCCCGTGGTACATATTTCCAAATAAAAAGTGGCCTATGTCCTTTCTCGGGTATCAAAATATCTCTATACCAAATTCCATGCAAATTGGTTTAGTAGTTAAGGCGTGATTGAGTAACAGACAGACAGACAGAGTTACTTTCGCATTTATAATATTAGTATGGATGTGCTTATTAAATAGGTTTGAAGTTGGTGCCGAACATTAAGCACTTAGTATTAAGCCCGTGCACCGACATCAAACCTTTTTAATAAATAGCACATAATATAAATAATAATATGTAGTAAATAATAATGTCAAATCCTTTTTCCGTTTTTGAAGTCGGTTGTTTTTAACGCAGAGAGCTTTTTGTGAATATAAAGCTTTCCGTGAGATTAGAGCTTTTTGTGAAAATTAAGCTCTCCATGCGATTAGAGCTTTTTTGTGAAAATTAAGCTTTTCGTGCGAATAGAGCTTTTTGTGAATATAAAGCTTTCCGTGCGATTAGAGCTTTTTATGAAAATTAAGCTCTCCGTGCGATTAGAGCTTTTTTATGAAAATTAAGCTCTCCGTGCGATTAGAGCTTTTTGTGAAAATTAAGCTTTCCGTGCGATTAGAGCTTTTTGCGAAAATTAAGCTCTCCGTGCGATTAGAGCTTTTTGTGAAAATTAAGCTCTCCATGCGATTAGAGCTTTTTTGTGAAAATTAAGCTTTCCGTGCGAATAGAGCTTTTTGTGAATATAAAGCTTTCCGTGCGATATATTAACATCTCCCTCCTTTTAGCTAAGCTATCGTACTACGGATTTGACTCGAATACTGTTGACTGGTTTAAAAGCTATTTGGAAAATCGTACTCAACAAGTTCTTTTACGTAATCCTAATGGCAACAATATACTTTCAAAATCTATGAAAGTTACCAGAGGAGTACCTCAAGGTAGTATTTTAGGGCCTATCCTGTTTATATTGTACACAGCAGACATTACACACTCAATTAAACATTGTCAATTTCACTTATATGCCGATGACCTTCAACTTCTCATTCCTATCAGCAGGGACAATTTTGATGAGACTATCACGAAACTTAATTCGGATTTAAATAATATTTCATGTTGGTCTAATAATAACTCTTTAGTGTTAAATCCGATAAAATCTAAATTCATGATCGTTGGTTCCAAAAAACAGGTCAATTGTTTATCACAGTTAAAACCTAAAATTTGTATCGATAACTTACCTCTCGAATGTGTCAATCAGGTGCGCAACCTCGGTATTGAAATGGATAATAATTTGAAATTTGAAGCCCATGTCTTAAACGTTACTCGAAATTGCTTTTATCGTATTAAAGTTTTATATAAAATTCGTAATTTCTTATGTGAAGATATGCGCATTCGTTTATGTGAGTCTCTGGTCTTGTCCAAATTAAACTATGCTCTGGCAGTTTACGGTCCTTGTTTGCTTCAAAGAACACAACGTCTTCTACAGAGAGTGCAAAATGCTTGTGCAAGATATTGCTTTCAGATCCCTCCAAGAACACACATTTCACCATACTTAAACACGCATAACCTACTTAACATGAAAAACCGGCAACAGCTTTACTTTGCTAGTCTCCTTTTTGACGCATTAAAATTTAAACAACCTTCTTACTTGTATGATAAACTTATATGGCGGACCTCCAAAGCTTCAAGTGAATGTAGGTCATGCACAAATATATTTTCTGTTCCTAAATACAAAACGGCTGCCTTTAGAGGAAGTTTTAGATTTCTTGCTACGAAGTGCTGGAATGATATCCCGCCTCCCATTCGAAATTCTCAATCAAGGGACACTTTTAAAAAGAAATTGAAAGCTTATTTTCTTATTATCCAGAAACAGTCTACATAAGTAATCTACCTTTTGTCATTATTAGCATTTTTTTTTGTTCTTAATAATTATTTAGTTAATGCTATAATCTATTGGCCATTTAATGAACATCTATCCCTAATTTAACTATTTTATATTATATATAATTTTTTGTGTTGTGTTGAAATAGATATCTTTAACTTCTTCTACTTGGTGCTAGCAGTATTAATTCATAAATTCTACACTCATTCATTTTAATTCTACACATTTTAATTGCTGATCTCGTTTTCCTCTCAACTCACTCAGCCGATTTTCCTCTCTGACTGGCAAACTATGTCCATACTTATTTTTGACATCAAAACTTTCATACTTTAATCCATACTAATATTATAAATGCGAAAGTAACTCTGTCTGTCTGTCTGTCTGTTACTCAATCACGCCTAAACTACTGGACCAATTTTCATGAAATTTGGTATAGAGATATTTTGATACCCGAGAAAGGACATAGGATAAGTTTTATCCCGGAAATCCCACGGGAACGGGAACTATGCGGGTTTTTGTTTGACTGCGCGGGCGATGCCGCGGGTGAAAAGCTAGTATAATATATTTTATACCATAATTTAGTCCGTAATCGCTACATTAGAATTATACTCTTTACAGTCACTCGACTCTTTATTTATTATGGTGCTGACAGAATAACAGCGTTACAGCCTCAGCTGTAACATTTATGCTGAGTCAGTATTCCCTTTCCCTGAGGTGATACAGATATCATATAATTTTATTACGTCTATACTTACTTTTTTTTTTAGTTATAAGTGTTGTCTGTAATTTAATGTTCTGTATCATTTTTTGGGAATAAATGTTTTTCTATTCTATTCTATTCTATTCTATTAGAGCTTTTTATGAAAATTAAGCTCTCCATGCGATTAGAGCTTTTTTGTGAAAATTAAGCTCTCCGTGCGATTAGAGCTTTTTGTGAA
>CAJQZN010043003.1:0-15911 GCA_907164685.1 Colias eurytheme
TGCATTTTTGCAACGATCCATCCCTTTTTCCGATTTCTTCACGCTACGCTTAACGTTAAGCTAGAACTGTTGCTGATTTTCAGCAAACGGGTTGAGCAACAAAATCGTCATTATAGCAACTAATTAGCAACAAATAAGCAACAAATTCTGGTGTTGTTTTTTTTTAATTTCGCTAATTTTTCATCGCCAGCTTTACGTACCTCATTACCGGCCCGTATTTGTTCCCACTGCTAGGACACTGGCCTCCTATATCTGTGGGGGTTCATTCTCATATGATTCTCATAGTCGACATAGTCCATCCACCACGCTGGACAAATTAGGGTTGGCACAGCCGGTTCCGTTTTTTGAAGTCTTTTTTTAGTTGTTTCATGTTTCATGTTTGCATAACTCTTTCCTATGTAACATATGTTATTACTATCGATAAATCAAAAGCCCATTTAATGAACATTTGCCATTTATAGATATTTTTCTGATTTTAAAGTGTCCTGTCTTCTGATATAATAGGTGTAAGGTGAAGTTGATGAAAGTATAACTATTATATCAAAGAATATATACTCTAATGATTATACTGCAGAGAGTCCATAACTCATTCAGTCATTCACCAAAGTAATGAATTATTATTTCAGAGCCAATGTGAGTTGGGCAAATCCACGGAGAATCCTGCACTCGTCCGTATTAATGATTAACATCTTTTTTTAAAATGTACACGAACCTTTCAACAGTATGTTGTTTATTTTTGGAGCGAAGTATTTAATAGCACATTTTAAGAATACAAATTAAAAACAAACCCTTTAAATTTATAATTCTGATTAACTACAGTTTATTTTACAAGCGTAGGTAATTAACAATATAATATTGGGCACACGATATGAATATTTAAATTAAAGTACCGATCAACTAAAACTTTACAACAATCATGACAAGCTTAATAGCTTTATTTAACACTACTGCTTTAAATTCGAACTAATTTGAGAGTTTAGTTTTCATTATGTATTACCTATAACAATTATGTAATAACTAGCTTTACTCTCGCGGCTTCGCCCGCGTTTTCAAAGAAAGACCCGCATAGTCCCCGTTCCCGTGTGATTTCTGAGATAAAACCTATCCTATGTGTTAATTAAAGTTACCCTCTATATGTGTGCTTAATTTAATTATAATCGGTGCAGTATAATTTTCGTGGAAGAGTAATAAACATACATACACATACACAAACATCCATCCTCACAAACTTTCACATTTATAATAATATTAGCAGGATAGGATAGGATTTATGTATTTAGTAAACCTTGAAAATAATTGCGTTGAACGTTATCAACATAATGTAGCTATTGTTATCTTACGGTCCGCAATTGTTATTTTATTGTTACCTTATCATTCTGGTTAATGTAGTTCTATACATATAGTCATAAGCATAGCTGTTTTGTATATGTATATAGATAATTAATTTACCAAACCTTAATTTCACTGTACCTAATATTATGTTCTAATGTTTTAACAAAGTATGCTAAACGGAGCAAAAAATATGAATTACAGGCCAAGGTCCCATTTTAAATTTTGTTTTATTTACAGGTAATCGTAAAACCTCTTCAACAATACTTGACCCAGATGAACTGATTACAGTCAATCAGGTAAGGCTATTTTAATATTAAATATACAATCTAAACAGTGTTCACTGTAGCTGTAGAATATTCACAAAGAGTTCTACGGTATTATGCAATACTGGAGCATTGTAAATTTATCAACAGGGATGAAACAATTGAAGCTATAATTAGGTTCGTCATTTAAACGCAAACAGCGATCCGGTTTAATTTTGGACTACAATGTCCAATTTGGTCTGAAATATCCGCGTAATAATTCAATACTATTGACACATACCTAGAACGTAGGATTCATTGCTAAAATTAGTACCCATTGAAATTTAGCGGTTTCGGATTAAACAAATGAGTAATATAACAATAGAACCGTATCCATTCATAGCATGTATTAATAAGTATTGTGCATAAGTAATTTTCCATAGATAGCTAATAATTTATGAATTTCAGTAAGGATTGTTAACACAAAGGTTGTACTATTTCAATACGTGCCTTGTTAATAATTATTATCAATATCCCCTTTGTTCAGCAGAATGTAAAAATCTATTTAAATTTATAATCTGTGCTTCAATTCCACTTTCAGTATGAAAATTATGATAACCAATAATAACGCTACATTTAAATTCGAATTATGAACATGTTTGAACACAATCGAAGTTTAACCAACTCGTTTATTAATCATAAAATTTAAGCACAGAGTGAGATATTGTTGTATAACAATACAGGGGATTTAAAAGTGGTAGGATATAATAAATTTTGAATGTACAAGATAAATCAATCTTCGTTTGAACAAGAAAGTTTCTCCGTGAAGGTTTATTCGAAGACAAATTTTTAGAAAACTTATTACTCGCCAGGTAAAACAGAAAGATCTCTTCACTAATATGACGTAGGTATTACAAAAACAATCATATACCTGGAAAATTGTAGTATAATATTATAAATTTTCAATTCAATTAAAATTAGATACCAAACACGAAAGGTAAACATACAAATTCTCTCAAAGAATTTGTTAAGGTCTCATAACCGCCTGTAAAAACTCTAAGTCTCTTGAAATGATTAAGGTAAGCTTTTTCAATTCATTTAAAATGGTTCGCAATTTTATTGACACTTAGTAGCTACAAACAGTGGTTAAAATGCATAATTGGGATACGAGTCCATAAATTAAGCTAAATGTAGTGCACGATACCGCGTCTGTATACATTTCCGAATTACATTTGTCAAAGAATATTTTATATCTAATTCTTTGTAAATATACCGTTTTACTATGCTTTTAAGGACACAAAAATTTCAAATTAAAGTCTCATTAAATGTGACATTTAGCACACGAATTGAGTTGATTATATTCGTTAAATATATAACGTTAAAATAATCACTATGTCTCTTAAAGTAGGTAATTTTCCATTGAAATGAAAGGTTGCATACAAATTGGCAGTCTAATTCATAAGCCGCCCAGAGATATTGCCCTAATTTTGCACTCCTCCCATTCACCAAATCATTAAACGTGCGATGGTGAGCGCTGAGTAGTCATTGGTTTTTAATTATCTTCATAGAGTCCGGATAAAAATAAATTAATTCAATTGAGATGTTCTTAATTGTCTTGTTATTGCGTTAGAAAATAGAGCGCCTGTGGCATGCGACCTGTTGGACGTGAGAAATAAAACCACAATTATATTCTTGTTTTCTAATATTTTAATAGCATAGATACTTGGGTTGATTTTTGTATACAAATTACAATCAATCTTTTTTATGTTTTTAAATTCTACTCTAAACTATGTACGCATATATAAAGTATAATATATACGAAAAAATGCTGCAATACATAAAAAAGCCGTCCCGCAAAAAGTGGCATTTTTCCTTCGCTTGAAGTATAAATAGAAAATGAAAATAATAATTGTCATTATTCATTATACTCTATAGTCTAGAACTCTAGACTTAGAGCCATTAAGAAATATATTAATTAACATAAATATATAGGTCGCAGTGAATCAGTTTTGTCTTATTTTACATTAAGATGACCCGGGGCCGGAGCAAATAGCCCATATAAATTATCTTCTGAGCAGTCGACATTTCACCGTATTTAGTAAGTTACGCTATTTATTGGATTGCCTTATCAATTTAGCTCCAATTGCGAAATCGACGGATCGTTCAAGCGTGTCGTACCTATTGTGAATGAAGTATTTTCTATTTTTATACAAATTGAAATATCCAACTCAGAAAATATATAAATGTAGTCCGGTCCACCTATATGTGGCTTCTCTTGCGTAGCCAATTGATATTTACAAAAAGGTTCTAGAAATAGAGATATTATTGATATGGCTTCAATAGCGATATTTATCCTTAGTAACCAAGTTATCTTGTAAAATTCCACATAGTTACAGTATACATTGGACATTTCGAAAACATATACGGAAACTAGAAGAAACCTGAGTTGGTATCTAAGGGAGAGGGTAGGTTGAACCAGATGTGATATGACATTTGAAAAATTGCTCATCCTAGCTTGCGTTCATGCGATACGTGAGAGATTTCTCAAGCTCCAGTATTTGTATTGAGATCCTGAGTACACCCGATACATGGAATATATATAACCTCATTGCAACAACATTGCTAAACATAATAATAGCTCTTCCATTATTTTCATAAGGAGGTTCGAGGTAGATCTCTACTTATAGCATTACAATATTATGGTTCTAGTTAATGATAATAAAACAAATAATTATTTAATCTTGCTGATAACAAAGTTTTATAGAATGAAATTAAAAAATTCAATCTAGCTTGATAAAAGAGAAAGAAAAAAGAAAACGCAATTGAATGTGTAAAAAGTGACTTAACTACTTTTAATTCTCATTCAATGAAGTTCTATGAATCGATTCATGTAGAATCCATCCATTGTCTTCTGGAAAATTTTTCATTAAAATATTGAAAATGTTCCATGTAATATGTGGAATTAAGCGTAACTATTAAACACCTATAATGAGTATATATTGAGAAAACTCTTGTTACTTCTTTTCCTAGCTTATTGACTCCGAGGAATATTCAATTTCGTGGCCGTTGAATACTTATTGAATGCATTAATCAAATTAATCAAATTTATACATTAATCAAATCATCAATAATGGTCTAGTGCCCGAATAACACTATCAGCTTGATTTACCTTTTCAAGCATGTTCTAATGGGATTGTTCTTCCAGACGTTCGTATGGCACCTCACAACGCCAGTAGACAAAGGCGAGTTGCTGACCATCACATTGCTGGAGAAGCAGCGTTTCGTAGCTGCCCGTGTGGTCGGCAAGTACCGGCTAGGAATGCACATGGTGGTCGTGGATGGCATGATACCGATCACTGATTCGCTGGTCGACGATGACAATCACGGCGTACCGGTAAGTGTTAAATTGTTAACGCTGCAGCGAATAATCTTGTACGTTATTATACCTATTTTGATAAGTGAGAAATATGATCCAATCATTATCGTTATGAGCCTTTAAATAAGTAAGTTATGTTTATAAACAACGACTGGCGAGAAAAGGTAAGTTCTTATTTCCTCGAAATTAGTAGAAATATTTATTGGATAAATATTTTCTAAATATTCTTGTACATCGTGACAATGGATACAATAAATGATATGACTACATATTATTATGTAAGTATATTTTATAATGTTTTATTTAATCAGCACGAGCGAGCGACAATTACTGGAATACAATAAAAATAATTTTCTCTGCCGTAATATTTTTTTATGTTGTTATTATTGTTTACTTTTTCTATGTTGTTATTTTTGTTTTGTTTTTTATGTTGTTATTATTGTTTTTTTTTTAATTTTCTTGATCATTTGTACATTATTTCATACGTTTTGAGGTTTTTCCATTAGCGACATCTCAAAAATTGCGCGATTTTAATCTTTAGTACATATAAGTACAAAATAGGGAGGTCTTAGTGTCAAACATTGTTTTATATAATCTAACGGAAAAACATTTACGGTGCATTCGCTTTTTGTATTTTTGAACTTCACTTAACAATCGGTGTTTTAGTTTATGAAAAACTTATACATACAATAATGAAACAAACAATAAAACAAATAGTACGGACGCAGAATGTCTGTAACATTGTGATGAATGTCAACGACAACAAGAAACGCGCAGAAAACATCGGTACCTAAGTATCTAGTTAAATTATTATTTGAATGACCGTAACAACCCTCTGAGCTTTGAGGTTCTTTCTTGTGTTAAAATTTAACAATGTGTACATACACTACATCAGAAATAGCTATGAAAAACTGTGTGTCGTGCTTAGGTATATAATATCTAAGTCCTTTGTATTATTAGGCCTTAAATCTGGGTTTCGTGGTTTCATAGTCTGAAAATTATGTTTTTGTTAGTTATGTAAGTCAGACTATCTTAACCCTTATTAAAACGCTGGGAGCTATACTTCCCACGTCTCAGATTGAAGTAAATCGTGTTTTATTTTTATATGCTTAAACCTAATGCAGTGTAATATTTATCTACGCAATCTTAACATTTCAGAGAACTTTTTTTCATGGAAACACTTTTCAGAGAATTATTACATGTCATGGTAAACACACGTCAAAGTCAGGTGACGTGATTTTGCAGCCGAAAACGACCGTTATTTTTTAGTTTTTGGTGTAGTGCTCAAAAAAAATTAGATAAGTAGATTTGAGTTCTAGCTATGTAAACTAGACTATATTACGGTTGCGTGAAACGTAAAAATATGCCCAGAATCTTTCGTTTATACCTTGGTAGAGTCGATTGAAATTAAGTCTTTAAGTGGGAAGATATCATCCCAGTGTTCGTCACTGCACACGACATTCGGAAATTCTATATATAAAATCTGTGTGTCTAAAAAATCTTTTTTAGTTGGTATAAGCAACTTATTTATTGTTATTCGTTATTTCCTGATCAGATAATTAGAAATCGTAACTCAATACATTAGTATTTACCTATTGTTTTTATTTTGTTTTAGAAAAATGCCATTTTTATGTTGAAGTCATTCATTTTTCAATTCCCGAATTCTTCCCTCAGTAAAATAAACTTGCATTGATGAGTACTTTCACCTCCTTTATTAAAAAACTTGATCTTTATAATTTTTTACGATAACATTAAATTCACAAGTGGAGTCAGGGCAACTAACTAGTGTTTTAAAATATTGATGTCTGGAGTGGAAACTGGGAGCTATAGTTCCCACCTATCCAAACTTTTTACAAGAGAGAACAGATGACGGGATATATACTTCCCACCGAAAAAAGGGTACTTCCCCCCACTAACCCCTTTTTTGTGTGTATTTTTGAAATCTACGACCCAAAATTACCCAGGAACGTATCTTACTTTTTTGTTAGCTCCTCCACAGGCTCGCGTTTGAATAAGGGTTAACATTGTTATATTTGAAAGATAAACAGATTTTATAATGGATTTCACATAAAATATAGCGAAAGGAAATTTTTGTTTTGATTGAGACTCTTATAGAGTGTATAAAATAATTTAGAAATTTTGAGTTTCTAGAAGTAACTGATACTACCCTTATCAACAGACATATTTATTGTGATCATCATGTATAGGTGTTAGATATCTCTATGTGTTTTCGTGAGTAATATTGACATAATGTCACATTTGACGCAATTGTCATTTGTCACAGGAAATTTGACTCACTGACCACTGTACAATAATTACAGTATACGCATTTGGTATGGTTTGAGTAGATAAGGCATGCACTAACTAACAAAAGGATTGGACATTTTAAGCTGATGGATAAACAATAAATAAAACTTTGTATTTAGATATAGTGTTTCTAAAAATGTAATTGTGAGTACTTACCTACCCTTAACTTAGACATTTTGTAAAACACCTGACAGATTGCAGTTTTCTGAAGAAAATGAAATAATAAACGTCTTATATAAATTATTCAAATCAGACTCATGTTTTTATTCATCATCTTCTGAAAGACCTTGTTAAGACACACGTGAACTAGATGTAATCATATTTAGTTGGTAATATCACGTCTCTTTAATTAGAGATTTGTGTAGCACAATTTAGGTTGCTTATACAGCTAATTTTAACTATATTTCGCTGTTATTTCTAACACGTGTATCCTACCCTGCTTAGCTGAATACAATATAATATGTGTATTGAGGTGTGTTATTCGCGATATAAAAGCCGAGATTGTGTGTGAAATGATGTTTGCGGGGTTGAAGGCATGGTTGATCAATATTTAAGCAGTGCTAAAGTACACTTATTTCGAACAATGTACCGAAAATGTTAAGAGTTTACACGTGAGCTTTCATAATGAAATCGGTAATTGAAAGTAAATCTAACTATAATGTGTAACATTGGCGCCGCCCAGATTTGTATTTTCAAAGATCTACCCATGTGGATAACATTCTTTAAGACTAATGCATTATCTAACCTTTCATTGCCAAATATTAATTAATTTTGTCATTTGAGTCTGAAATAATATTGAGTGCACAGTTATAGGGGGGAAATAGTAGGCACCTCCCACTGCCGCCCTCCATGATAATAATATGATATTCAGATTTGAAAATTATATTAGTACAACTCTGGGCACATGTCAGTAAAAATGATATATGTAGTAATATATTTTTCTTCTTCTAATTTTTTACGTACTATTTAAGACAAAATACAAGAAATAACGTTATATTTTGTAAGCCCCGTCTTAGCTCAATTATAATTGGTGTTGCTGTTATTTCGAGGAAAAAGAAAATTGGAGGTCGTTTCGATTTTCTACGCAGAGTGCCTACTTGAAGCAAATTTTTTTGTGGAATACATCGTTAGGTGTATGAATTTATAAATCCTGTTGAAATCTAGATTTGTTAAGTACAATTATTTAGTTGGTTTAGTTTACGTGGTACGTTTATAAATTCTTGCAAATAAATTATTGGGTTTTGTGAAGATATTCAGTGAATTAATGAAAAGAAATTAAACATTTTTATACATAATACAATTCTTCCGAAACGATACATAATACAATTAAACATTCCCAGAAAGAACGACGGTGAAAAATTAACTATTTACACCCTTTGTTTGCAATTGAGAATTATTTGTAGCAAACGCTTACGACCTCTGACGGCAAAAGAACCAATCAAAATAAACGGAAACAAAAGAAAATTAAGTGGACTAATTAGGAAGACTTTTATCTAATTGCAAGTCAATAATGATACATTTCTGTACAGCCACTTTTAACAGCTAGATAATAAACGAGCACATTGCGACCATTTTTTTATTATTTTCCGAGCTCCTGACCTACATACGAGAAGTTAAAACACGCTAGTACCTACCTCATTCATGAAAGTCCTCGTAAATTTAATGCTACGTCGCGAAAAGTAGCTCCTTAGAACAGAAATAATGATGTTAAACAGTCAACAAATGGGATACGGAGTTGTTCTAATAGACAAAGTAACTAAATTATAGTTGCTGTTTGAGTACTTCTATTCCTCTTAGGAGTCGAGGAGCACTTCTAGTAACTGCAGTTGACACACGTCTGTGTACTCAGAACCGACACTGATGGGCATTGATAGCTGTTCTGTCGCCTTGAAACACTATGCGCAACGATGACTGAGTACTTCCATTAAAGCTAACTGGGTTCACACGTTGTTCGAAATTCCTTCCATTAAAAACATACATTAGCTTCGAATTTGAATTTTAATACGAAAATAATGTAATAGGTATCTTCGCATTACGTGGCGGGAATAAAGTCACGAAACGTCTTACTTTAGATACAATATTCTTCTAATCCATTAATCTCTGAATAAAATATAATACAAACTTAAATTAAGTATATTGCAAAGATACCGGATTAAGTATGATGATTTACAATTTCGCAATATCAAAGTGGTGGATATTAAATGATAATATTGATAGCGAATAGCAAATTAAAGCTTAGCGATCTCGTTTGTTTTATAATTCATTAATTAAATTCAATTTATTGAACCGCAGGGAATAAACCCAATGTATTGATCGCTTATAAATTAATTATGAACTGCGGTTAAATTTAGTTGATTAAGGGCCGATTTTTCAATGCTTGGATAAAACTTATCCGTCCAATAAAGTATTACACGATAGTATCAAAATGTCACGTAAACTTTCAAATACGGGCAATTAGAATACGTTTTTAAAATGGTAGTTTTAAATACATTATTTGACGAATAAGTTTTAACCAAGGATTGAAAAATCAGCTCTTAGTTAGAATTAATCCATCGAATAACTGAGCCACTGTTTTCCTACGTGTTGCAATAATTTAGGTTTTGATCGTTGTAAGTAATTACTGTAATATTATCTATATAATTATATATTGTGTTACAACCTATTTCATAGATAAAATTCAATAGTGTCTAAGCAATTCGAAGCAAGTCATGCGAACGCGGGCACCAATTTCGTGTTCTGTACATATTGGCACTACAAGCCTATTTATTTAATTAATGATTTCAGAATATATGTTCTATCGTATCCCATAAAGTTAATCCCATTGTTCTTTAGTGCAAAACACTAAAGGATATATGCTAGAGAGCCTGGAAAATGCATCGCGATTCGCGTTGGATCCAATTTTCTTCGAAATTTGATACGAGCATGATGATTGACTTGAAAATTCCTTTGACATCAATAAACAATGTGTGAACATTTCAAATCTCTATACAATAATATTATAATTTAACCTTATGACTTGATAATGGAAGAAAAAAAATTGTCTTATAAATGGTAATAAAGAAACAATAGCTTTACTTCTAGAAGTGAAATATGGAACGGCTCCTTGGAGTCCAAGAAACTTGAGTGCAACTGAAAAAATTAATTGTGACAGCAATATTCGATACCAACTATTCAATAACCAACAATGTAATCAAATGCAAATTGTTCATTGAGGCTTGCTTTCATTCCCTCTTGGCCTATTTTTATGCAATATCGTTACCGGTACCTGGAAATACGAATCATTCAGGGAGTCTCAGGTTTCTACTTTCAAGCAACGTTGTATATAGAAAACATCTAGATCTTCAGTTGATTTGTAGATGCGCTATTCGTTACTGCATTCGTGGAATAAGTTCAGTTGTACAATGGATTGCAAGACCTTTATATCATCTTGCCTGGCTTGTGCTCTGGTAGAAAAAGGTGTTTGTTGCGGTGGTTTTTAGACTTACATTTATGTTTCTAAAAAATATGAAAGTGTATTCGTAGTGAATTGATTTCCTAATTTGCGCACGTATGGATAGAGCTCTGTAACATGAGGATTACCTGTACTGGTGTATTTAAGTTTGCTTTAGCATGGAATTGAATCCATCCATTAGAGAGCTTTCAAAACATATAAAGCTGGCAGTACTAACGATGTGGATTAAATGTTTCACTGTTTTTGTATTGCTAACTTTTGAATTCACACTTTCAACATTTCCCAAAGAGGCTTTGACGGCCCCTATACGTAGGTACCTAAATCTACGAATAAAATTGAATAAACCATCACGCTTTTAAAGTTTCGTCTACATGAATTTATCAGGGGGGATAAAAGCTCACAAATTTTATTTATTTCATTTTCTATAAAAATAATAATATAATTTGAATAAATATATATTGCGTGTAACCCTAGCCACATGAGAACAACATAAGCATTAGGACCAACGATGTAGGCAAATGACTCTTCATTAGATTGAAATTAACTACCGAAGTTGGGTCTATGACTCCTCCTTTCTTCTATTAATTTATAAGACCATTGCTTTACCTCCGTTATACATAAGCCCGATCCTATTCTCTCAATTAGGTGCTACACGTTCCACATTACTCAACTGATCCTTAATAAACCGATCCCTACGTAATTAGACTTAAATAGGTCATGCTTTGATACTGTGGACATAATATGTATAGGAGAACTAAATTTGGACGGTCTCATTCAACAGAGTCATTTAAAATGCTAAACTAATTGGAAGCGAGACTCAAATCTCATTGCACATTATGTCCGTTTCGATCTATTGCAGACTGCGAATAACGTGGCTGAAACGACCGGATAATCTCATTATTATCGATTTTTGCTTAAAGTATAATGCGGCATATGTGGAATTTTCACTCTGAAATCTTCATATTATGTGAAATTTTCAATCTCTGCTCAATGTGCCTAATGTGCATAAACTAATCTAATTCGAGCAATAGTTTCGCAAACTTATATCGTGTGTACCACCCCTTTTTTTTTTTTTTTAGTGGGGAAATCTTGCATAGATACCCACGGCCTCCGGGGAAGAGGCCGTGGGTTATGTCGGATTCCTACCGACCAAAACCCCACTGTGTTCCGTCAAGCCGCATCAGCGACAGGGCCACGGGTATGTGTAGAATTCATCCGTGACGTGTGTACCACCCCTAGGGAGCGATATCCCACGGCTCATATTATGTATTCTTCCGCTTAAGTAGGTATATAATATAATATGCAGCGCTTTGAGTTTAACAACAATATTTATTACAAACGAGCAAGTGAAAAATAACAACCTTTGCAAAATATTCTTACTTTTTACAAGACAGGAAGTAAAAGTAAATTTTCAAGAGATTTCTTCGTCGTCGTTCCATTTTATTAAATTCGTCCATCTTATATGTAACGTTTCAGTTTAATTTTGTGTGGCGCAAGATATATTTTCTGGGTTTGCGAACAAATGGTACAGTTCCTTATTTTGGAACTTTCCTGTATTTGATATCAAATAAGTTTTTGGGTAAAATGTTATCAACCAATATAACAGTAGATAACCTAAAATGTTTCATTATACATAATCTCAAGATTTTCCTATTTCTATATTGTGTAAAACATTGTAGCACTCTCTCCCGACAAGCCCCGCCCCTGTGCACCTCGTGTTTAACTTATAATTAATTAGGGTATATCTAGGTACCGTGAATGAGAATTTAATTGAAAATGTCTTTTGCTGTTTTTATGGATAACACCCGGGTTTCAATCCCATAAATCCTGTGAACTGACGGCTTCCTTGGTACAGTGGTAGACGAGTGAGCGTAGAACTGATGGGTCCTGGGTTCGATTCCCGGCGGAGACGAAGAAAAATAAATATCTCGGTCTGGCAGGACGCAGAAGGCTGTTTACTACATGTTTAAAAGTCTGACTACACATTAAATAACGATAACAAATACAGGGATTGTTGTACTAGTCAAATGATTTTTTGATAACAGACGCATTCTTTTACAAAATTTGTTTCATTAGTTTATTTACGTATTAAATTATTTTTTATTATTATATTAAAACATAACTGTTTTAGGGTATGTTTTTGGCAATAAGCTAACAAAAAAATGTGCGGGTCTCTATTCGTTTCAAATATCCAATACCAATCCCTACGACCTACGTAACTATTCACACTAAATTTAATCGAAATCGGCTTTACAGATTTCGATTAGCTTTGGAGCAAGAGTAACAAATATAAATATACAAACTACAGCCGCCACTCAAAGATTTGACTAATAACATAGACAAAATTATAAATTTACCTACCAATCATTTTTAAAAAAATACATGGTAGATAATAAATTATTGTAAATCGCGCAAAAACGTAAATGAAGTATTTTTTTAATTAGACAAGGTAAATTTATTTAATGAAATAATGCGAAGTTTTCACAGTCATTATTTGTAATGGGGAAAATTTGGTATGCAGGTAGATGTTAGGACGTAGGCATCCGCTAAGAAAGGATTTCCCGAAATTCTTGCGGGATCGGGGAAAAACGGGGATGCACGTACAAAGTCGTGGGCGGAAGCTATATATAAGTATATAATCAATGTTTCAAGCTATTTGAACAAGCAGAGTAACGTTATTTATGAACCTACCTATTGTCTGTTTAGATCATGAACGTGCGTATAACCTTTTCATAATACATATTATAAAATGTGCTGAAATCGGTAAGCAAGCGAGTTTTGTACAAACAATATTACGAGATATAGAACCTCACGTTCACAGAGTACATGGACTAAGACTTAATATTTCTACTTTAATAAGAAAATGTTAGTTCAGCTTTTACATTCCAGACCTTGTTCTGATTCTCACAACAAAGTTTGTTGCTCTAGAAACGAGCAACCTTATATGGAATTATTAAAAATATATTTTCAATGGTAATATGAACATTAATTGCTATGGCTGTCTTAAATATGAGATTATAGCAATATCAGATCTAGAAATGCATATATCTATCGCCTATCCTTCTTTAAGTTATTTATAGACATGTAGTAGGTATGTCATGTGAGACAACCGAATATTAATAATTGTACAAATACAATACATATTGTAAACTACTGTTAAACTAATAACTAACACAAAGATAGTGCAATAATCTAACAATCATTATAAGTTCTGTACAATCTTGCTCAGAAGATATTAATTTATTAGAAAAGCTAATGTTTCATTACAGATACAAACTTAAGCCATCAGCCATTCTCGCAAACATTAATCGAAATAACGTTGAATAGCTAAGTACAATAATTATGAAGGCTCTAGATGTCGGTTTGAGTGGAATAGTACAAAGGAACTTTGCCCGCAGCTGCTACAAACAAATTAAAATATCAACTCCATTCAGTTACCAAAGTATTCACACTGCAATGCTCTGAGGATATAACCCCCGAGCAATAACAAATTTGGGGAAGTGAACTCACAAATCATTTGATTTGAACGTATTGTTGTAGTACAAAAACAACACATAATATGACACAATATTGATCATGTAATACCTAGTATTGATAACATAATCAATAGTTAAGAATATGGTTATCATGTATCTTTCCGACACTCAAATAGTCGGTAACATTTATATATTATTGTTAAATAAATGATTATCATATACATATTACGAAATTACTTAATATTTGATTTTATTTGATGTTCTGACAACCATAAAGATTATATTACTTATATTTATATCCTTAGATAATAATTATTATAGGTACTTAATTGTAGTTTTATAAGTATAGGTATCTGAAATAATTTCTTATGTAAAACTTGACTTTTTGAACTTGAAGGCAATACAAATAGACTTTTATTACCCAACGTAATATTATTGTACCCATAAAAACTAAAATTTATATCATTCAATTAGACCCTAGTCGAGATCATAAAAATATAACTAATGCGTAATTTCGGCTACGTAAATATATTAAATTGAAAAGATGCTCGTAAAAGATTCTCATGAAATCCGTACATAGTGTTCGCAGGCTGGATTTTTAGTAGATATAATTCCATATAAAGCTGAAAAGTGAAAATACATTCGCTTCCAGACTTTATGCATTCAGCGAATCTGCTCCTACGTCGCTGCTTAATCCTTTGATAATATAATCCCCTACCGTATGCTACAGAGAGATTAGTATGAACTCAAGGGTATTACATATTGGAAAGAAATAAAAACAAAATTTCCTAGCTCTAAGTCCTTCTACACGCTTTCTACATATTAAATGGATGCAAGATTGAATTATTCCTTTGTGTATGTGAATAGAAACGGCTTTTCACGTGGAAATAATAAATCATGTTTGTATTTTAATTAACTAATGGCGGTCTTTTCAGCATAGCTTGCGTGTGTAATGAATGTTAAATTATATATTTTTACAGTATCACATTCCTACTTCAGCCTCTATTATATTTACCACACTTTTAATTTGGAAACTCCACATTAAAATGATAAGTTTAAAACAATAACATTTCTTAACCAGAGTCTTCTCACATCTCTACAAGATAAAGGGGAAGAATATTAAAAAAAATACATTGACACTGATAAATCATTGTGAAAGACACATGCTTAATATAACAAACGTCACATCTAATAAATACCTCATCTAATTCACACCAGCACTTTAAATCAAATACCAAAGTTCCAAAAACAACAATTCATAAAACAAAGTGGTTTTTCAATAAAACGAGCTATAAAAGCTCGAGGTTTGTTTTGAAATTTCACAGTTACGAGTTTAAATTGAAAACACGTGAATTTTGCATGAATATTATATTGCCGCAGGTTGTAATATAAATTTATTTTTTCAATGAATTAACGGGAGCGAACGCAGATAGCTCGCCTGCTACTGACGTTCAATGCTGCGGATGATATGGCATAATGTATGAACGTTATTTACACGAGTGTTCGTTGCAGCTGTTGTTTTTACTTCTTACTTATTTTGTTTGTAAACATTCATCTAATGAGATGCTATGTCACGCCATTTTTGCGTTGAGACGCCAAATATTGCTTGATGAGTTAATATTTCATTGTTTCATAGCCATAATTTTATCCATTAAGCGCGTCACACACGGTGAAGATACTATAATATTTTATCTTAAGATACTGTTATATTTTATATTACAGTATCT
>CAJQZN010043003.1:16311-38596 GCA_907164685.1 Colias eurytheme
TAATATAAAATATAACAGTATCTTAAGATAAAATATTATATAATCTTCACCGTGTGTGACGCGCTTTACTGTCATATTTGATGATGTCTTTTATTTTCGTAATTTGATATTTACTTCGTCGTTTCGTACTTAGCCATCGCATATTATATTTCTATAAATATTTAACTATAACTTTTATCCGAAAACCAAATTTTTACACTTTTTTTCATTATTACCTCCACTGAGCTTCGTCTAATGTTTTTGTCAAAGCCTTGACTTCGATTTCCAGTTATCGGATATTACGTTATAATCCAGGAATTTTCTATTGCAGTTTCATCCACTTAATGCATATTAAATTAATACACAAATATGTCACAATGCTTGCTCTGTACGTAACTAATCGCTCTTAAATTATATATATACAAAGTGATAATAGTAATGGGAAATGGAAATGCTTCCACTTAGTTATTAGAAGCAGTATCGGAGCTTAACATTTTCATCACTTAGTAAAATGGGAAATACTAATATGATTTTCGCATAAAGGGAAATAAAAAGTTTATGGATACAATTCCATATCCCTGAGTCTGATTGGAAAACGAATTAATTGTTAAAATCTCATGACAAAGGGATACGTCAAAGCAAATAAATTATTTCATAATCCCCGCACGTATTCCCGGAAACGTTATTACGTCTAGGATTTGATTCAACCAGTCTCTTTTATACTGTTTATTTAATTTATTTGCTGTTCTAGATGGATTAATGGAATTTGTAATAAACATGGACGACATGTTGTTATAAAGTTGTAAGCTTTAGATCAATTAATTAGTAATGGAGAGTTTTATCTCATCTTCATTATCTCCTAGCCTTTTTTCTAAATGGGATTGGTTCAACATGTATTTTTCTTAATTTTTATCACTTGTCATCCTGCTACTCTATCCATCAACTTCATATGTGTTTACTACGTTATTTAGCCACAAATCCATATATTTTCAGGACATTTTTTCATTTTTTCTTATCTAAACCTCAAAGATCGCCATGTCTTTCATCTCTTCTCATTGACTCATTAACCATGATAATAGGTAGCTATTATATTTAAAATCAAACTTTAGAAATAATATACAGTCAGATTCAAGAGCACTAGTAAGCACAGTGCATTTCTATTGTATGCTAAGAACAAGTCTGGCATTTTTTTAATATGTATATCGTAATGAAAAGTCACATACATAATTATTTATAAAGTTGTATAATACTTATGCCCACTTAAAGAAAATACGACTCATAATTTTACGGACGAAAATTTTGTAAGTATCTTCTGTAGCGAATACAATGCAAACCACGTAGGTATTTCGTATTGAACACGAGAAATTTTCCCTCGTATCATTTATTTGTTGCACGGTAAGCACTGAACTTCCATCCCCTGTGAATTGTTCCAGAGAATGGTTCAATTACAATACCTTTGTGTTTGTTTTGTGAATATTATATTTCAATTATCGTCCTAACCTTCGGATACGTGGAAGTTTATAACTATTCATCGTGTTACTAGCGTGGTTTGTAGGAGCCCGTTTATTGGGGATTTTGCGTAACCTTCGACGCCGCGCCCTAGTGGGAATTAACATCTAAATTTAAAAAATAAAAATTAATAAATTATACAAGTTTAACGATTAATCAATAGATCGGACAGTTATTATGTCATCGCATACTAAACACTTAAGTATGCATATATTTAAGTATGTAGATATTCAAAAAAGATGTTTATTTAGGTAATCTCTACCATTGCTATTCCGTAAACAAAGAACACCGCATTGCAGATAATTACAGGCTCTTTGAAAGAATCTTTTATTTTCCTGCTAACCTACCTTCGTCAACCCCAAAGCAACATGCATTAAATTTTTTCGAACTTATATTTGATATTAATGAATTCGCCATGCCTGCGTTTTATGGGCGTAAAAAAATTCAAAACAAAGCGGAGCATTTCAATGTTGATGTATTTCCAGGAACAATAGAAACAAATATTTAAAACTGTTTCATTGTTAGTCCGACCGTTCGTGCGGATTATATGACATTATTAACACGTTCATGACTTCAGTCCTGAACCACGGATAAAAATCAAAATATTTTCAACGGTTCCTTTTATTTTCGAATTAATTGTGCCTTTTAAATGTTTTGTTCGTACATCTTCAATATAAAATGGTCTTTTTCTAATTTCGGAGTAATCTCAACAAAGAGAATAGAAAAAAGCTTTTAGCTCAGATATGAAGTTTATTATATGAGAATGTCTCCAAAACACAAGTCTTTAGATCCTATCTACTCGGATTTATGTGTACAATGCTCCCAAATTTTCAAATGAAGATATCGTTCAGAATATGCTAATCATACTTGTTGATATGGCAATAATTGAAAATGTCTACTAAGTTAAATTATTGTACCCAAGTCATGCATACTTGTTGCTCTACCAAGTACCAGCACAACCAATTTGCTCAGGTTTGGACGGACGCCAAACATTTCATTGAAAGTTCCTTATCACATATTTTTGCCATTCCATTTCACATGGTTTATTGTTTAATATTGTTTATACTCTCTTAGCACTGTCATAATATTACAATCACTACATAGTATAAAACAAAGTGCCTGTGTGTATCTATGCTTAGATCTTTAAAATTAAGCAACATAAATTGATGGCTTTTTTTTTATAAATAGTGTGATTAAGGGGAAGGTTTAGTGTATAATTTATTAGGTTTTAGACAAAGTGAACGAACAGATAGTCAGGACGGAAAACTCGTATAATGTATATTATATAAGTAAATATACTTCTAAAACTTGTTATTTCTTTCCTTCTTAGAGATAGGTTAACTTTAAAAAAGCAACTCGCAGCGCAATTTCCTACAGCCGTCAGTCAGGACCTATCAGTTCCAGAAGTTTCGTCAACTTATACTTAGTTCTTGTTTAAAGATATCTTCATCATCTCAACGTGGGCTTAGTTATAATACACCTTTATCAAAACTAGTGGCGAAACGTATCATTTCCATACTATCGGTATTCGTTGTTACTAACGTGATTAGAGGAATATTGTCTTTTGTGTTGGTAAATAAAAAAAAAGCAAAAAACAAAAAACAAAAAAGCATTATTATAAAAAAAGTATGAAATATTTAGGTGAGTTTTACTCATTGAATATCATGTAATTCTAAACAAATCTAAATCTAAAGACAATACTTGCTGTTATTTTTTTTGGTTGATCTTTCCTTAGTGTTGTAGAGAATATAGCTTAATATAAATAATAATAGCTTTTAATATTATAAAGCATATAGCGTATGTGATTAATACATATATATTTAGCACATACGCTACTATTATTCATTTACGACCAGTGTTGAAGGTTAATGTTAGTAATTAAGAAAAGCAATATGATATTACCTAGGTAAGAACATAATAAATACAACGAGGCAGGTTATATTATGTTATGACGAAATTAATTTATTCATTTTAATGAGTTCGGACAAAACAAAACCGTATTGTTAGTAGTAACAACTCAATGCTAATGTTAATAGTAAGAGTAATCTTAATATCTCGTGTAAATCTCGTGTCACAATGTTTGTCCTCAATGGACTCCTAAACCACTTGACCGATTAAAATAAAATTCGCACACCATGTGCAGTTCGATCCAACTTGAGAGATAGGATAGTTTAAACGTGTAGGTACCACGGGCGAAGCCGGGGCGGAAAGCTAGTAGAATAATAACAAGATGTTCAACTTCAGAGATGTTGCTTTTGTTTTTCATCTTTGTAATTCACGGGAACGGCTATACATTGAAAGAATTATGAACGAGAAATGTGAAATTTCACCCTGATTCATGTTAAGTTCGCACTGCCATACAATGGAGAGGTCTACCTTTACTAGTTACAACATTATTTTCTACGAAATTGAAGCAGGTTGCTAGTTTTTAATTATCAAAGATTTATTTTGTGTTTGTATAGCAAAACAGTTACCAACATGTTTGCCTAATACACATGTCAAACGGAAATAGCTTTTCAACGAGTTTGTTTGAAAATAACATGGGACTTTATTTCCACTGTATTTTCCTGAAAGAGACGAAAAATTACATTTGAAATAGGTATGTTTATTAAGAAAATTACATTACAATATTATACAGTAACAACATAAGAAGAAACTAGAACTACAAAAATAATAAGATGTGAAGTTAACCAGAGGATATCTTCACTAAGTAAATAAAAAAACTAAACAAATCTCGTGAAAATAGGATGCGATAAATATTTACACGATATTTTATCCGTGTATACGATTTCTGTAGCAGAAACACGTGTAAAATAATATGATAAACGGACCAATTATATTTGGCACGAATCACTTCACCAAAGCAATTACTGTACGCAAAGGATTAAAAAAACATTACATATCGAATTCAGGGTAGACTTATAATTACAAATCATTATAGTATAATTAAATATATTGTAACAGTAAAACCGTACGCTAATTTCTTTAAAATTATTAATTAATTAGATACAAATGTTCACGTACATTATGATATCAAATGTCAAATTCCCGTAAATTACATTATTTGCGTTGATATTTCGTTTTTCGTTTGTTTGATATTTCTATCTATCTATCTATCTACTACAATACTTCAAGTGAATAATAATGATATTATAATGTACGAGAATAAACACATCAAAGAAGTCGAAGAGACTTGGAATATAATTTAATTCGGATCTTTAATGCATTTCAGCAAGCTCCCTGAACTGTAGTCACGTCGGTCAGGCTCTTAGTGTCCAGAGCTTCAAAGCAAAGTCTTAAGAAGCTTTCCAAATCATAAGTACATGTGGGTTGGCATCTTTAATTATATTAACAGCCAACTTGAAAGTGACTTTACCACAGTTACTCAAAGTTGTTCAAATTTCGGATGATATTACATAATAGAACTGTACAATTAGTACACTGCAGAGTTGAGAGTAGATATCCCTTTACTATTTTAATTATCCTTGATTATGTTTTGCTTACATTTTACATAATGCTGAAATACAATGAATATAAGCACATTAAAAGTCTCGTACGTATAGAATATACATCATTTGTTGAAAATCATACTTTGTTAAGCTTTGTTACATAAATAAAATGCTCATAACGCTGTCTAGAAAGAAATGGTCCATGAATAAATTCATACTTCCTACCTTCTTATATTATATGTTTTAAATGTATGTTATTGTGTATATTTAAATATTTTAAATACACAAACAGGGCAATATATCCATACTTCACTATCACTACATAGTATAAAACAAAGTCACTTTCTCTGTCCCTATGTCCCTTTGTACGCTTAAATCTTTGAAACTACGCAACGGATTTTGATGCGGTTTTTTTAATAGATAGAGTGATTCAAGAGGAAGGTTTATATGTATAATAACACCCATTAAATAGTGGAGAAGGACTGTTATTTTTGAGGTTTCTAATGTGATGTCGTAAAAAATTACATTTTTTCCGCTTACATTGCAAACGCAGGCTGAACCCTACGAGTTTTATCAAAATAATGTACTAAGTATTATACACATTGAAAAGGTCTACAGAAAAGTCCACGATGGTATATGTTTATCTCTTATGGATAACCCACGATAATTTTTTTTTTTGTCATTTACTTTTTACGACAAATAATGGCTACTTTTCGAAGCGATTTTAACCAATACAGCATTAATCCTTAACCAATTAAATACCTTGAATACATTTTTCATTTAATATAGATCTATATGGCCGTTTACACCGTATGATTTAAGGGAATATTTTCGAAGATATTACAGATTTAAAAATTGCGGGACGTAGTGTTTGCGGCGGTACCGGCCGGCCGCCCGGCTATATACTATATAGGTATAATATCTTATACCCGTGCGAAGCCGGAGCGGGCCGCTATGTTTTTATATACAACGTTCACAGTTTTGCTGTAGTGTATTTAGTATCAGCATTGCACCCGTGCGAAGCCGGGGCGGGTCGCTAGTCCATACTAATATTATAAATGCGAAAGTAACTCTGTCTGTCTGTCTGTTACTCAATCACGCCTAAACTACTGAACCAATTTCCATGAAATTTGGTATGGAGATATTTTGATACCCGTGAAAGGACATAGGCTACTTTTTATCCCGGGAAAATGACACAATCCCGGAAATCCCACGGGAACGGGAACTATGCGGGTTTTTCTTTGACTGCGCGGGCGAAGCTGCGGGCGGAGCTGCTAGTTATAACATAGATGGATGAACAGATGATTGTTAATTGTCAACATGCGGTATGCGACATGTATGTTTGAGCTGAGATTTGATCAGAGATAGGATCCTCTCGTATACTGGACAGTGAACACTCGTGTGTTCACGTGTTGTCCAGTGAACAAACTGGACAGTGTACCTACTGTGGCAAAGCGCTTCAAACAGAAATCAAACAACGGAACTAATAATTACATTTTAAACACGTTAATTTTACAAACCAACGTCATATTATAACATAATGATTTCTGTTAAGAAACGAACCCACATCACTCTGCCGTCAATTCCGAACACTCATGTGTTCTCAATTAATTGTATACGTATTTCGTGTTCCTTGAATTATATATTGATACGTTTCAACTGTATGTTATCGCTTCGCGGTGTCACGCAACCAACAGGCAACAACACGCGTCAACCAGTTTGACACATACTATATGGGCAGACGATTAAATTATGAGTTTCCATGGATTTGATAATTGAAACGCGCCGCGAATTCTATAAATGGTACCGTCACGGAAAATTTTAGGACGGAGATAGGTAATTCAAAACGAAAGCACTACAATGGGTTTTATCAGAGTTAACCAACAATGCCTACCAAGCTGTCAAAGCTACAAAGCGTAATCTGAGTAGCAACGAAACTTCGAGCAGATGTTGGCATACGCGGCTGTCTCGACTAATCATCGGTGAAAGCTACCTTCAAACGACATATCCATTTTTTGAAATGGGATTTTTTAGGATTACCTTTGTCCAGCTCTGTGCAAATGGTTTGTTAACTAATTGGTGCTTTGTTCCAATCAGCGACGTTAAAACGAAATAAACGGCATCCCTGTGGCATCGATTATTTTTCATTTCATATTGAGTCTGCTGTATACCTAAATGATTCATTCCGTTTTCAATCTTTCCACTGTAACATGTTAAAGAAAAAGGGCGAAAAGAACCTTTCCTTTGTGATTATTTTATTAGACAACGCTTAGTAAGAAGCATTTCTTTGTACCGTAATAATAAGCAGAAACTATCGGCTACTAGTTATTACCTGAGGAGTGATGATATTACATAGGAGATTGATTCATGTAAAAAAATTGCAATTGCCAAATTAGACGTATTAATGTTATTGTACGATATTAGTCATCAAAACAAAATACGGTAAAAGTACAATTTAAAAGTTAAGAAGTTTGAAACTCTTCAACTTTTGACATTGAAATGTGGGTTAACGAGTTGTTTTCAGATTAAACTGAAAAATACATTTTGGAATCATGATAATCCTGTACTTTTCAGTAATTCTAGCGCCGCTTTACTTTTTTTATGAGGAAATTAATAGTCCTCTAAACGCTAAGCCGCACTCGGCAGCGGTAAAAACTTTTATTTATTTCAAGTTCAATTTACAAATGTGCTCGTAAATCCAGAACTCTAATTAATCTTCACTGAGTTTTTTTAGATAATTATTATGATTTTTAAGCGATCATGAGAGCGCCATTTTTATTAAAAATGCAAAATCGCTACTCTAGCTTCATGGAGCATAGATACAATTTAACCAAATCTACTCTATGTCGTTGAAGTTTTTTTTTAACGTATGAAGGCCGAACGTTGTAAAAGATAAAAATAAAAACGAAAGACATGAGAAATAATAATATTAATCTTATTTCATAAAATATCATCAGCATCTCTCGTAACAACTGCTAAAGTGTAAATATAAGTAAATACTAAAGATATTATTATATTACTGTTCATTTTATGATATTTGTTCAAGTTAAAACATTCAACATATCACGGCACGGTACCGACAGCAATCATGCACTGCTTTGCTAATTGGCTACAATATCATACGCTTGTGTGCGGTCTTGCCATAATAGGTAGATAATTACATCAGCACATTCTATGAAGCTTGAGTACGGGTTTACCACAAATTTATATTTTCTCTACTAACATTTTCTAATAGAGCAGATTGTTCATAATACCATAATAATCTATACTAATATAATAAAGCAGAAGAATTTGTTTGTTGTTTGTTTGTACGCGCTAATCTCAGAAACCACAGGTTCCATTATTTGGGAACTGAATACAGTATAGAATTCTATAGAAGCAATAAGGACCTATGCAAAACGAATAAATCTATGTGTCTCATCGACTGTGCATTTAACTTTGATAAAGTACACGTACGAGAACTGCATCCAGAATGTTCTATTGCACCAACATGATTTTATATTACAGGTACACTAAATTAGGGTTACCTATCTTAATCTCGAATTTTAATATTCCGAATATCATAATCCAGAAAACGTTTGGACATTTTTTCATTACCCCGAATTTTAAAATTTCGAAGTTTTGTTTGCCATATAATCGCAACTCCGAATTTTATTTGCCCATTTCTTTATTTGTACGACGTTTTACAATCCAGACGAATGAGTTCCAGACATACGAAATCTAAATGCACAAAATCCAGATGACCGTAATCCATATGCATGAAAGCCAGATTTTTAAAACACAAATTTTTGAAATACATTTAATTGATATCCAGACAAACAATATCCAGATTATTGAAATTCAAATAAACGATATCCAGTGAAACGAAATCCTTCCAGGCTTCCAGGCAGCACGAACCTAACCTAACCTACTGAATAGATTTTAACACTTTGACCTTTCTGTAATGGGCAAGTATAACAATAGCGAGTCGGTTCTGGCACTCGCCGGCCGCTGCCGCGGCACGCTCGCTTCGCTCGCTCGGCTCGTGCGTGAGGGGTCACAGTTCAAACCTAACCTAACCTACTGAGTCGAATTTGACACTTAAATCTTTCTGTAATGGGCAAGTAAAACAATAGCGAGTCAGTTCTAGCGTGGGGGTCGTAGTTCAAACCTAACCTAATGAGTCGACTTTGACACTAAAACCGGTCTGTAATGGACAAGTAAAACAATAAATTTACTTACTGACAATGTTTATTTTCAGTCGATAGTAAAGGTATAATCACGATTGTATGGAAATCAAATAAAAAGATTATGAAAATCTGGCAATAGTTTATCTGTTATACGATTATATGGGAACCAAATAAAAAGATTATGAAAATTTGGCAATAGTTTATTTGGAAAATGGTACGATGGGAAACAAAAAAAAGTATTCTGAGAATCTGGTATATTGAGATCTGTATTATGAGAATACGGGAAACAAAAAAATACTTTTTAATAATCTGGTTTTGGTGCATCTGGAAATCGATTCATCTGGGAAATTAAAAAAGGAATTTTAAAAATTTGTCATTCATTACATCTGTCTTTTAAAAGTTCTAACAACCGTTTTCGGGCTTTTAAGATTCGGGTAATAGAAATTCGAGTTTTTAATAGGTTACCCTAAATTAGATATCAAATAAAATTAAGATAGGTAAGGTAGAGCCAAAGCTGATTTTTACTTATTCGACCAAAATTGTAGAGATATACCGAACCGTTTATTTAACGGTCAGCCTTTTATGAGCAGTGGTAAATGTTAAAAATATGTTATAACGATTCAAAAGTGCTTCTAGAAAAAGTCTAATTGAAAATAATGTTTGAGTTTGTATTGGAGTTTGAGTTTAAACTCAACGTTTTCTCTAACAACAACTAGTAAAGAACGCTCGCGTGATAGTAGCGATAATTTGAACGAGTGTGAGTTACTATATTTTACAAATGGCACGTTTACCATTTAAATTGTTGGACAAACTATAACGCACGCAAACCATGCTTTATGTTTCAAGTTTCAACCCGCACTTTAAATTACGTCTTTGGAAATATGCTAATGCAGGCTTTGTATGTGCAGTTCTATTATGAAAATATAATTTTCTTGTTTTAATTCACATTAATTGATAATAATAATTATATTGGTAACTATATTAAAACTATTCTTGTTTGCGTTTCTATATTATTTCGAGTCATTGATGCACTTATGAGAAAACAAGATTTACCTTAGATAAACCTTATCAACAAGAAATTATTTATTTTGTCTCTCACAAACCGGATATAACTGCGGACACCGCCATTAAATAATAATTATCAAGTCTTACTACTTACATGTTAATTAAGCGGTATCGTAGGTAAATGTCGAGGTACAACATTGTTGAAGATAGCGGGAAATTCAATTTCCTCCATTTGCTTGCTCGCGACCGGAGCTGGAAGCTCATTTGTTTTTGGTTTAGGCTGCGTTCCCATCAGAGTGCAAGGATGCATATCGAGAGATCTGTTTTTAAAGCACCAATACTGTCGCTTTATATACCTCGCCTCTGTCAGCACTCTGGTGAAAGCGATACAATTGGTTCTATACAAACACATCCCTCGCAAGTCGCAAAGCATCCTCGCACATCTCTGGTGGAAAAGCACCCTTAGTCTTTTACGTCTGTAAAGGACTAATGGTACCTACTTTATACTGTCGTCTGACAGTATATATGTGACAGTAGAGTGCGTTTCATGAAAGAGTTCCCCTGCCGTTATGTTGGCATACCTGACTGTCAAAAACGAAAAAATTTTTTTTTAATCAAAAATGACAGAGAAAATATTCTCCTTTCTAGGCAGCCGACCCCGTAAGATACGGGATAAGGCTAGGAAGAAAGGAGAATATTTTCTCTGTCATTTTTGATTAAAAAAAATATTTTCGTTTTTGACAGTCAGGTAAGCCAACATAACGGCAGGGGAACTCTTTCGTGAAACGCACTCTATATTGTATTGCTTAATGAAAATATGACATCTGACTGGACTCCGTTATAGTGAGGTGCTTTAGGTTAATTGCGTATTATAATAATGGAAAAATAACACATACCTAGCTGTTGATTGAAATAATAAATTTGAATGTTGTAATAACGACTCATTTGTTTCCATACTTCATCTTATAATAAGAAGATTATTTGAAGTGAACAACACAAAATGCTTAATAATTTATTATTTATTTTATAAGAAAAAAAACAATAACAACGTTACGAAAAACATCAGAAGGTAGTTGTTTCGGATCGGATTATTTGCCTACTTTTCAATTTCGATGTACGTATAAGCCCTTGTTTGAGTCAATATTTTTATGATCAGTTCCATAACAAAGGAACAAAGATCTTTGATCGCAAACAACAGCCGCTATCGCTATCACACGCCCTTATCGTCGACCGAAATGATAACAAGAGAGGAGAAATTCTTTTTAAGAGCGGCTTGAACGAAAATTCGCTCAAAAATATTGTAATTAAGAAAAAAACACAGCACAGTATAGCACACTGATTTGAAATGCCCAAAGGGAAAAAAAGGAAAGGAAAGTTAGGTTGAGACTAAAAAGATGGAGTGAAAAATAAAAAGAGAATGTATGTAAAGGTAGTCTAGGTAGGCCCGTTACCTACAATTTCAACAATTATAAATATAAGTAGTGGTATCTTTTACTGGACTTCTGTTGAAGTCAAATCCAGAAATCATCATGTCCAAGGAGAAATCACAAAGACCGTGAACACTAATAGTTACAAACTAAAAGCTAAAACCAAAAGATTTAATAGTTTCGCAACTAGTAGACAAAAATAATGGATAAAATTCGAAAGGAAAACAAAAGAAAAATTGTACGTACAAAATGGTGTAGTAAGCCATTGATATAATAAACGCTCAGTAGAACATCGAGTGAGATTAACCGGGATCCTTATGAAGTTATAAGCCTGACCCACATCTTGTAAGCGTCTGACATTGTCACAGCGAATGCTATGGAGCTAAGCTAAACAAGCTACATTTTTAAACTGCAAACTACAGAGGCATTACAGAACGACTGTTGTAAGAAATTCTATTTATAGAACACTTTTGGCTTAAATATTTAAAAAGCTATATTCGCTTGTCTTTTAAGCGTCATTCAATGAATATAAACTATGGAAGATCGAATAGTTGTTAGGAATTTAAATAATTTTGCAATTCAATTGCAAAATAATATCGTTGCACAAATACGGATTAATAAATATTTCATTTTGTTATTGAAATGAAAATAAATTTAATACAAATTGAAGGGAATTTAATACCATTGCATATTTGTACGATTTTCAATATTTAATCATATCAATTCATGCGATTTCAGGGAAAATCATTTCATATTATGACAAACAAATATCAGTGCCATTAAATTTTACATATTTTCATTAATTTCAAAATCAAATTAATGTTTTGTTAATTTTGCTTGACAAAGAGCATTTCACGGAATATTGATTTTTGAGATAAATTGTTATTGTAATAATAAAATCATGTCGTATTATATTATAATGTTTTCCGTATCTACCTACATATCTTCAGAATTTATTTTTAACAAATATAAGTTTCAATTCAGATAAAAATTGTCAAATTTTACTATCTATACAAGATAAGTGATTTTACATAAAGATAAACCCATGTAATATAGTTGCTACCTCTATACGTGGAATATAAAAAAAACAAACAAAGTACCTAATTTCAATAATATCTGCAGACTCTACCACACTAATAGTGTACTTTTATTACCCACTAAAATAATATATATGTACCTACATATTACATATGTACTATGTACATATTTAACATTAGATACGTACCTACTCAGGTCTAAAAATGTCTACTGCTTTATAAGGATAAAACATTTTCAAAGCTATGTAGCTTTCGTACTTATCTACAAAAGGAAAAAAATAGAAAACGGTAAGCAAATGAATTTTATTTAACATGAAAGAATTTAATATTTTTGTTTGGCTTTCATTCGCCTGAATATTAGCGTAATATTATAGTCATATTTTAATTCATTTCTGGTGTAGTGAGGTTCAGGTTCAAGGAAGAATATTAAATTTTTAACAATGAATTCTCAGAACCTCTTTTCCGGTTTTAGAATGAACCAGTACTGAGTAACATGTAATGCGTTACTTGTGTACATATATCACCATGTTTAAATTTAAACTTTTACGAGAAACCTCTAATAGTACTCTCGTGAATATCTACAGTTTCCTGGAAACCATACATCGAGCGAACGTAGACGTTTCAACGGTTCGCTTACTGAGAAATTTATGGTTGGAACTAGAGTAGTATCTTCACGCCTATCAACCTCAAAGCTTAGTGATTGATATTAAATTATCAAACCATTGAACTCGAGGGATTATTATTCACATCTCTCGTCACTTAACGTTTCTAGAAGCGTTTGATCAACAATAAATTTGCTAATATAAAGCTTCCGCCGCATAAGAATTCCAAATAAAATCAAGGAACGTGTCTCAGAGTCAGGCGCTCGACGTACATGCTTCCATTAATGTGATGCGAGTTAAATAATGTTCATTTCGTAGCTTACAGGAAAAGGTACTTGTGTTATTGCGAGGTTTGGGAATAACTTTGACCTTAGTAAACTCTAAAATCAGGGCACTATAAGGATTATAGCGATTACGGCTGTAGGCTGTAGATACCTACATCTACAGCCGTAATCGCTACGGTGACTATACAGTCACCGTTGATATAGGGGAGGCCGGGTACAAAAGTAACACTTTGTACTTTGACCTTGATTTCTGACTAGGTGTTACTGTTATAATACCCGCGGCCCCATCATTAAAGCGGCTCGACGGAACACAGTGGGGTTTTAGTCGGTAAGAATCCGACATAACCCACGGCTCCTTCCCCGGGGGCCGTGGGTATCTTTGGAAGATTTCCTCACTATAAAAAAAAGGTGTTACTGTTATCATTATATTAAAATAATCATATATAAATTCAGTTCATATTCTTTACACTAGCAACTGGATTTATTATAGAATGTTGTTTTTTATATTAATTAACGAAATTTAAAAAAAAAATCGTCAATTGTTACTTTCGACCCCGTAGGCAGGTCAAAAGTAGCACGTTGTGGGTCGAAAGTAACAAGACCAAGGGGCAACCCCCTTGTAATTAATACAATATTATCATGGTAAATTAACAAATTATTTATTATAAGACTTTTTATAAATAACACAAATCAACTTATGTATTTTAAGTATTACACTTAAACAAAACATATCAATAAAAAATATTCTTAGTTTAAATAATGAGATCAACTAAGTAAGTTAATCATTATTTTAGTCATATTTAAAAATTCTGCATCCCGCATCCATTCAGTAGCATTCCCAGGTCTTGAAATCGTTTAAGTGGCAATACGGAAAAAAGCGAGATGTGTCCTCCTTGAGCATTAATGGTAACAGCAACAGTTACTGATTTTCCACGCTCTGCTGAGGTTATGGGACCTACTTGTTTAATCCCTTTTTGAGTTACAATTTTGCTAGGTTTTTAGACAATGGTCACCTCGGTCTCGTCCATATTCCAGATATCATTTGGCTCAAATTGGTACCTATCCATTACCTCAGCAAGGTTATCAAACATTATATTTTTTTGCAAGGCCTCTAATTATTGTTGCACCATCTTTCAAATGCTTTTCAGACGTATCGGTAATTCCTCGTACAGTAGTTCATATGCGTTGTCGCGGCATTCTGTTGAAGTAAAGATATATAAAAAGTATGATAGACTATTTAATCATTACGAGAACAAAAATAACATGTTACTTTTGTACCCATAGGGCTATGTTACTTTTGTACCTGTCTACATTTTTGCAAAGATGTGCAACAACAAAACTTTAAAACGAAAAGTGCTACATAAAAATGATTATAAGCAATGTACAATCACTCTAATCAAGAATAGATATGCAAAAATTCAGGTTTCTATCATCCGTTTAAGACTACGTAAACGTTTAATAAAAAAATGTCGAAAAACTTACTTTTGATTCGTGAAAACACGTTGCGTCCTGTCACACAGCCTAACAGCGCAAGGTGCAAGGCGCAAGCGGCGACTAAATACAATTAAGGGGGACACTACCGACTATCGTCTTGCGGAGGCTAAGCGGTGTTCGTCCATTGGATAAATCTAGAGAGCATTTGTTACTTTCGACCCACCGTTACTTTTGTACCCGATCTCCCCTATGTCAGTCTGTAAATATTTGAGGATATTTCAGTGGGTATGCCAGTCAAAGTCCAAATCGATATCCGTGTAGTGTAGTGGAATTCTGGCCTCAATATGTATTAATAATAAAAGTTTAATGCAAAAATTTCAGGCGTTTTGGATGTAGGTTGTTTTAAACATTTCGTTATGAAATACTTGAATGCCCACGGTATTCATAATAAAATAGGTACTTAAATGTAATGCAGCAGCTATCTTGCGAATTTTTATAATTCTGGTTAATTTTTTTAGCCCTTTTATTCCATGCGTAAGACGGATACCATTCCAAAATATCAAACATGCTGAACGTTAATAATCAAGTTTTCACTTCTGCCGGCACTCCCGGAGTGCAACCCGTCTTTTTTTAAAGTAAAGTCGGAAAACGTTAGTAGGTACTATATGTAGATTTAAAAGCAAACAAAAGAGCCGTTTGTCTCTAGAAATGTAGTCCCCCGTTTCCTCCATGGGTTGTGCCACTAGAGCAATATACTTTTTACTGATCTATGGTACTTTTATTAATCTATGCGGTAACTTTAGCCATGTATCTACGTTTTCCTTTTTGTCATATCAATTATTAAAAAAGATATGAATCTTTCAAAACGTAAGAAATAGGACAGATTTTCCGTTATCTTCCATCTTCCATCAAACTAATTTTTGAACATTTAAAAAAAAGCAACAGGAACATAGCTTATACTTTTCTCTACTAATTTATGAAAAAAGTAATTAAATTGGTTCAGTATTGGAGGTGGAAACAGGCGACTACGGAACGCCGAATTTGCGTAATATACCTATTTCCTAAGTATGTTCGGCCCGAGCTGCAGTTGTCCCTGTCGCGATCTACGGGGGAGGCTTAAGGCATAGCGCGACAGAAATAGATAATAGGAAACCCTAATTTTGAATTCTCTCATTCGTTTTGTTGGCTTTCATAAAGAAAATTTACAAATGTACGAAGGCCTATACAAGTACATATATAAAAGCCAACGTAGCTTTTTTGCATAATGTATGAAAGTAAATACGTATGAATACCGAATGATGTATCTTAAGCTCGTACAACATAATATTTTTGTTTGAGTTGCCAAGACGGGGTGGTTCTGTGTTTATTATACGTATACCGCCTAATTTACGAATTAATAAAACGTATTTACTTTTTAATACGGGAGCAGTTGCGGCGACGTGACCTGTTTTGAAATACTACTTTAAGGATTAAACCGCGGATGGCAGTATACAAGTCATTAAAAGTAATGAGTTTCAGTCACATAAAACATTCCATTGTGGAACATTCGTTAGGATTATTGCACTAAAATCGGGACTGCAAAAGTAAACATTGCATAACGTTTTATTCGAAGAGAAAATGAAAACAAAAGGATTTTTATTCGAGCATTTTACATATTAATGCTCACACCCAGGTGACGTGACACTGTTTCATTAATATTCACAAACTCTCGTCATATCGAAGTTTATATTGACACAAGTTTTCATACAATTTTCACGTGTTTCAACATAAATAGTTGCATCCATTTTATGAATATTTATATTATGTACTTTTAAAAGCGTCAGGTGTGTTTTACTAAATTGTTTGATTTACAATTGAAATATTATGTTGTATGGAGATTCTGAAACCTAGACCCGTGTAATGTAATTTTATACCCACGATACCTATACATAATTATTAATTAGCTACATAGAAGCAAAAAATATACTATTATAATAATTATGATTATAACATGGATTGTTTCTTTAAAAACACTTGTTAATTATATGTTTTATTTAAGGGAAAAAAAAAACATTTTAAATATGTATACTTACAAAAACATCTTCAAATATTCAATAAGAATTACACGTTTTCCTTAATTCGAACAACATTTAACAAAACAAAAATAAAGCTCAAGTAAAACCAAACGTCAAAACGCAAAGGAATAGAACCCGCTATCCATACTAATTGACATAAGCTGATGATGCTGTGGTATGATGTTTTGCTAAGGATTGGCTCATTCTACCAACGACCACGACGACCACGAATAAAATATTCATCCAGTCGCAATTTAACAAAATTGTGCAAAACACAATTAAAAATAAAATAAGTATTAAAATTTCCTGTCGTTCTGGTGATTGGAATCTTTTTTTGAGATCAATGAATGAAAAAATAGATTTTTCGTAAAAACGGTGGCTCCTAGAAAAAAAAGTATTTGAAGCTTTTCATAGATAATTTGATGATCTACAATTTTGGTCCTGGGTGATTATATGATTAACTTACCGTCTTGGCAAAAATTGTAAAAAACCTGTTTTTTTATTAATTGACCTCGAAATTTTTTTCTTTCTGAGTACTAGTATGGCGGGAAATTTTAATGTTTTATTTTAAACAAATTTGGTCTGGATGGGCATTTTGGTCGTGGTTGTGTTCGTCGTTGGTATTGTGACCGAACCATTGCTTAAATGTCATGAGCTTATGTCAATAATTAGCGATAGCAGTTTCTATTCCTTAGCGTTATGTATTCTATTCTCTCACATTCGTCGCGGCCTGCTGGTGAGTTATAATAGCACAGAGCAACAGTGATTTCGTTTTCATAAAATATTTGTATACGAGTAACTAGTTTTAAAGGGATAACACGGGCTGTAACCAGTTTCATATTCCCCTGAGCCCGACCGCGCGCCGCCGAAATATTTACGCCGGCCTTGTTTTCTACTCCACAACCTTCGCTTATCTGCTACATTCATTCTCCATAATTCTCATTATTTAGTAATCACCCCTGTTACTAAGTCAATTTGTACTTATTGTACGTAATTTAATTTAATTTAGGGAACAATATTCTTCAAGCTTTACACAGTGTAGTTTTGTTACTTGAAAATAGTGAAAGAACAAACCAGTCGTTATTATATTGAAAACATGAATTTGTGGACCCAGTAAGAAAAACTGTGACTACTTTTCTACTCATCTCTGTATTCACAAGATAAATATGTGCTCTTTTTCACAAAAATGCTGATCGCTGATCGAATTGATCTAAACAAAATTTAAATCACATTTATAACGTCAATATTTGTCCCAAATTAACTTTATCTTAGAAACGCACGTGATATGCAAGATGCTTGTTTCGGTTAAGTACCTTAGCATTATATGAAATATACCTTTATATGAACCGTGAAATTGATAGAACATTCCTGCATGTGATGAAAGCATTACCTTATATGCATCTATTACTGAATAGAAACTATTCCCACGGAGGTACTTGCAAAGCTTAAGCGCTAGGCAACTATTGTCGACTCGGCTACAAACAGTTCTCCGTAACGCTCTCCAATTGTTATATCCTGTTGCAATAATTACTGATCCAACCATTGTTCTCGACTATTGTAATTACTCCTGCTACACATAATGATGAATAATACTGCCTGCAAAATGTATGGACTATGTTGTTGAGATTTAATCTGAATTCCATGTACCTACCAGTGTGTCCTGTAGACATTAAGACAGTATTCTCGTACTCGTGTGAATATATGCTTTCAACTATTCAGCTATATTTAAACCTTAAAATGTCTTATAGAGGAACAGGTGGTTTAACATTATCATTAGCCATGGGTTACCGCTAATGTTGTATGTTTTATTAGATCCACACAATTACATAAAGGTTTACCCAAGGCACGTATCGCTTAATAATTAACCCTCTCAAATCACTTAACGAAGGCTCCCTTGCAGACGTTCCACACGAAATTCAGTGCCAAAAAGTAAAACAAATACAACAGGATCTCTATTAAATACACATGCATATTAATCAGTAATAACTTATTGAATAGCGAAATATACGATAATATTATTCACAAGTTTTGTTTAATGTTTTTCCAATCATCTATCTATTACCGGAAAGGCAAAATAAACAAGTTTCCTTATATATATATATATTCCTTGTGCCTTGGAACCATCTTGGATATTAATGTGTTTATATAGTGGAAAATCCAATAACATTTATTCCTCTTCGTCTATATATTATTGAGCTTTTATTACAAACCCGAAAACTCATGAGAACGGATGGATATTTGTTGCTCTTTCTCGCTAATATGGCTGGTCGGATCTAGACGAGATTTTCACAAAATTTTCTCAATTAGTCTCTATTTCTTCGAATTACGCGGATTTACGCTACAGGCTATCTAAAGATAGAAGCTCCTGAGAAATATTGATTCCTTTCTTTATATTATCTATCTGGAAAATCTAAATCCATCCAATTATCCGTATTTGCGGGTGATAGCGCACTTTATTTGTAGGATCTCGGGAACGTAAGCGATTAATCTCCTTTCCAGACCGCGATCAACGCCCTAGGCGGCTACTTAAGGAAGAAATAAGTATCGATCAGAGCCAGTGTAGCATTAATCGCATATATTCATGTATTATCTTATCCGTAACAATTTATAGTAGATGTGCTTTTGATTGAGATATTTGGCTAAAAAAATTCAGATAATCAACTTTAAATTTAAGCTTTTTTTCTTCCCGTGTAAACTTGTTGGAGCATTATTACAGTATCACGTAGGTAAATCAAAAGTGTAGTTGTATCTAGAACAACATAAAGCAAATAACAAGAACCAAAAGAAGAAAAGGCATAAAAATGTTGAGTGGAAAACAAATAGCTTTTATTGTTTCATGTAACAGAGTATAATATATTCTATTTACATTGTGTTTGAAGTGAGGCGAATTGTATTCGTTCGACTTTTTCACAAGGAAACCAACCCGACCCGCATCCCAACAACAAAAGTCGAATAGTGGAGTTTTATACAATATTCATAGCAATAAGCTTCACGTCTCTAACTCGCTGACCCATTTCAATGTACCTTCTCTATGGAGTATGGTGTCAAACATATAGACTGTACCATCTTCTTCTCTATAGATATAGATATAGAGATCTATACCGCATGCCAATCACGTTTACAATTCTTCATTGACTGTGCGTGCCATTAGACTTTGGAATGCGTTACCCTTAGACATAAGAGCAGCTCAATCTCTATCTACGTTCAAAAACTGACTGAAGCAATTTTATTTATCGAATTAGTTGGTAATTAATTATTTATTTTATTAGTGAATTGCGTCGGTGTGCGTTTTTTTTATTTTATGTATGTGTATTTATATATGTATGTTTATTTTTATATTGTAATATATAATTGTGTCCTTACTTGTACTTTTCTCTGTAGTGCACAATAAAGTATTTTTGTTTTGTTTGTTTGAATATTCCTTGAAGTACGAGGATGGCTTTTATGTAGAGAAAACGTAAATATGTACCACGGGCGAAGCCGGGGCGGACCGCTAGTATGTATATAAAATACAATGTTAGTTACAATACTCCTCTGAAACCGATGTACCGATTCTCTTGAAATTTTGTGTGCTGATTGGGTAGATCTGAGAATCAGCCAACATTTATTTTTCATACTCCTAAATCATAAGAGTAGGGCAGAACAACGTTTTCCGGGTCATCTGGTAGTCTTATAAATATCTGCCATAAACGTTATGTTGTACCGCGTTATTGAAATGTAAATAAATTATACTTCAAAGAGTAATTCTTGTCGGAAATTTGAATTTACATTAATAATAATATATGGAGGTTTTATCCATGTTTTCATATTCGGCTCGTAGTTGAGGCGGTTGAACAGGCTCAACTTAATCCCTTGTTTAAACAGAAATCAATGCTGTTTCCAATTACATAATATTTACCATTTAAATATTAATGAACCGTCTTATATATAAATATAATATATTCAACGCATCACATTTAAAAACTTAACATTGCCACAAATTATGTTCCGAGTAAAAATATTAATTAGGGCCAAAATATAAACAGAAACGTTACATTCTAAAATATCAAAGCGCTTTCAAATAAGCTTACATTAAATGTAAATTCGAACTTCATTCAACAAAATTCATTAGACTTTAGATGACTCCACACTGCACAAAGTTTTAATGGAACGTCCATTCGACCAGAATTTGTGGCGACTCTATTGGCATTATTCATTTATTTCGAATGAATCGTATCTCGTATAATGGGCTTCAATAAATTTTCGAGATAATGTCAATACAACGAATCCATACTGATATAATAAATGCGAAAGTAACTCTGTCTGTCTGTCTGTTACGCAATCACGCCTAAACTACTAAACCAATTTTCAAGAAATTTGGTATGAAGATATTTTGATACCCGAGAAAGGACATAGGCTACTTTTTATCCCGGGAAAATGACGCCATCCCGGAAATCCCACGGGAACGGGAACTATGCGGGTTTTTCTTTGGCTGCGCGGCCGAAGCCGCCGGCGGAAACCTAGTAAAAAATAAAACAATGTTATCGTTAACGTAAAATTCATGAGTAGAGATGTAGTGCGTGTATATGCGTGAAAAAATACCTTTATAGAATAAAATATTTCAGATAGTATCTGGAGGGTGGTTTGGTAATAATTCACTGTCGGTAGTTCTAACAGTTTTTAATAAACCAGTCAGACTCCACACTCGTTGTTTCATTGACGTTCCATTGGCGACGAGTCGGAACTACGCGTGACGTGAGTAAAGTGTTGTGAACATGCCTATAGGGAAATTGGAGCCGTTTGATGTTAACTCCAAACAATGGCCAGCGTATATTCGCCGTGTGAGACAATTCTTATTGTTGAACGAAATCAGAAATGAATTGCAAGTGCCATTACTAATTACTGTTGTGGGAGAGACAACATATGCACTAATGTGCGATTTATGTTCGCCGGAGCATCCCGAATCAAAGTCGTTTGAAGAGCTCGTTGACCTCGTGAGACAACACCTAGAACCACAGCGTTCTGAGATAGCCGAGCGCCATGTTTTTCGCTTACGTCGACAACTCGTCGGCGAGCCGCTCACAGAATATTTACATAATTTAAAACATTTGGCGACTACGTGCAATTTCGGCAGCAATTTAGAAGAGAATTTACGTGACCAGTTCGTTTCTGGATTGGCGAGTGAGGCGATGCGATCGCGAATTTTTGCCGAAAAAGACATAAATTATAAACAGGCCGTGGAGCTGGCTCTGGCCTTGGAGGCGGCGGAACGACACGCAGAGGTGAGCGCAGCCCCGAGCGCAGCAGGCGTGGGCGGCGGCAGCGGGTCGGCGGCGGGCGAAGGCCTGCACCAGGCG